>QVOA01016305.1:0-10003 GCA_014825685.1 Pseudomyrmex cubaensis
AAAGTGAGAGAATTTACTAAAATATTTATGATCTTATTGGTCAACAACTAGTAAATTTGCTCACTTTTGTAATTTTCACTACATTGCATAGATACAGAATCGACCCCCTGAATAGGTCCACTGAGCCAACTTCGCACCAAGACCACCAAGGTCTTTTCTGATTTCTAGTTGTTTTGTTATGTCCATCCTGGCGCTGTCTTGTTAAGTTGTTCACCCTGAAGCGCAACCAGAAAATTCTCTATTCAATAACCAATTGACCGGGTCCATCTCGGTGCTCTTCCTCTTCTGAACGGCCACAACACTTGCCGTACGTGCTATTGGTCTTCCGCCTTCTGGATCAAATCGCTTGACCTAAGAACAATAGCTACCATTCCGGCTAGAGCTAGGAAGAAGAAGGTTAGGAATGCGGTTCACTGGCCTCAAAGGACAGCGGTGTTGTACCTGATGATGCTTTTATCCAAAAGAATGCATTGTATTTTATTTTATCCAACTCAAGTCTCTCGGTAGTTGGACATCCGGTATGTTTTCTATTTATTTGCTCTGAGATAAAATCGATTAAAAAAAAAAAAAAAAAAAACTTAAGTGCCGAAACGTTCTATAATTTTTGTTATATTAAATTTACGGAACGTCGAGTCACGCGACCGCGTGAGAACGTGGCTCGCGAGTGCGACGTGCTACGTGCATGTGCTAAGTCCAGCAGTCGTGTACGTGTGTGTATGTGTGTGTGTGCGCGCGTGCGAGCTCGCTGTGCACTGCTGTGCGAAGGAGTGCGGGAGGTGCGAAGCAAAATCTGGTAGCTGCCAGGAGGCTGCCCGATGGATTCACGCCGTTCGTCGTGTTTACGCTCGTTATTTATTATTTTTCTTTCGACAATCGTGCTGGCCTAGAGTTGGCCTTTCCCCTCGTCCGGAATAATCGCGTTTTGCATCTGTTGTTTCTAACCTAAAGAGATCGTCCTCTTTGAGATCGTCCGAGACAGACCGCCGCACGCGAAACCGAGATGAATGCCATGCTCTTCTGATAGAAACAACGCGTCTCGTCGTTGACAAGCGCACACGTACGGGACTTTCTTCCTCTTCCCCTCGGCTTAACATCGCCCGTAGGCTTGTGGGACACAAAGACGATCCCCCGACCACCTGGGAACGGCATTTCGTCCTAAGTATATATAGAGACCCGTTTCACTTTATATCGCGGCATGTCTCGTAAAGTTGCACGCGCGGCAACGTGGGGTGTGGCTGCGGGTGGTTCTTTGCAATAATTTCGGCTGCGTGATCGCGTCGCGAGCGCAACACGCACGGCGCAGACACGGTTCAAGGTTAGGTAAATCCTCGCGGCGATAACGATAATCGTTATCTCGTGGAGTTTAACCTAGACTGTTGCATGAATGGTTGAGTTTCTTTTTCCTTTTCTACTTGTTTTTTTTTTTTCGATAATTTTTTTTTTATTTTTTCAGTTTACGCGTGATTTCTCTCTCAGCGAGCGACGAAGCAGCGACACCCCGTGTGTTTTCGGTTTGACTCGCGCGTTCGTTGAAATTGTCAGTTATTGCATACACACTTATGTACGAGAAGTGCGTGGCAGATAAAAAAAAAAGATCAGTTAAAGTATCCGTTTGTACACATAAATTGTTTAATGATCATTTACTCTCTTTTCGTGTCGTTTAGGTACAGTTACTATACTTATAAACCTAATACTACTACTGCGTATAGTAATGTCTGTCCCTTCTTCGTCCTCCAACAATATATCTGACAATAATAAACTAGGCGGTGCCAGTCCTAGTCCGATCGAGGGTATTGAGGGATTGCCAGGACCAAGTTCTTTGGATCCTATGCATTCGGTGTTACCACAAGATGAAGAATCCGAGGATTATGGAGATGACGAGGATGAGGATGAGGACGAGACCAGTGAAGGAGAAAGTGAAGTAAGTCGTCAGCTAACTTCAGTGAAGATCTCTTGTTTTTTTATTTTACTTACATCTTTGTTGTGAATAAATTGCAAAATTAACTGCAATTATTCTGCGACATTGTTCTTGTGATTAATGCTTTGTGATGTTGTTAGATCAGTGACAGTGGATTATTCTGTGATACGGAGTGTACAGCAGAGGTGGAGAGTAACAATTGCCAGTCGCCAGTATCACAGTCTCAAGCGGTCTTCTTTGAACAAGGTCAGAGTCCAGTGTCGCATAACTGCGTGCCATCCGATGTTATCCAGTCTCAAAGGAAACGAAAGAGTGAAACGGAGTATTGTCTGCCGTGTAAAAAACTCAATCCAGAAGAAAAACCTCATACAATGTAAGTATCAATTTCTTATCTTGTGGAGACTATATTAATATGATCTCTAATGGTTTTTTTTTTTTTTTCAGAGTTTCAAGAAAGCTAGATGATAAAAGCAAACATGTAAGGAGTGTCATTCCTACCAAGGACAATCCTCCACCTGAAATGAGTAGTTGGCTTTTGCAATTTCAGGTATATTATATAAAACTCAATATTCTTATTTATAAAACAAATAAAAAATAAACAAGGAAAATGCAGTTGCTATTAAAATTCGAACAAATCGTGAAGATAATGAGAATTAATGTCTTAACATACAAAGATGTTTTTCGGGTTTGAGTCGCGTTAGTGTTATTTTTATACCGACGTTTCGTGAACATTCAACAGCTCACTTCATCAGGGTTTAAAGAGCAACCTGATACTAGTATGCTTTTAAACATCTTTGTATGTTAATACAACACACCGCGAAAGTATCAAAAATCAAATTAATGTCTTGTTGCAGAGGTGGTCAAACGCAGAGAGAATGTTGGCGATAGATGAACTAATAGAAAGATGTGAGCCTACGCAAGTGCGCCATATGATGCAGGTGATAGAGCCGCAGTTTCAAAGAGACTTCATATCTCTACTTCCAAAAGAGTTGGCATTGTCGGTGTTGGCCTTTCTGGAACCGAAGGATCTTCTGCGAGCAGCGCAGACTTGTCGGAATTGGCGGTTTCTGGCCGATGACAATCTTCTGTGGAAGGAAAAATGCAAGGCGGCCGGTATAGAGGATCTAAAAGATCTGCCACCGCCGAAGCGGAAAAACTGTCGGAGCGGTAGTAATTATAGTTCGTCGCCGTGGAAACAAGCTTACATGCGACAACACAATATTAAGATGAATTGGCGAATGAAACCGATTCGCGAACCGAAAGTGTTGAAAGGTCATGATGACCATGTAATTACATGTTTGCAGTTTTCGGGCAATAGGATAGTTAGTGGTTCGGACGACAATACTCTCAAAGTGTGGTCTGCCGTTTCGGGCAAGGTAATTTGTAATCGGTTAACAATTGGTCCGCGAAAATAAAAGGCTGAGGCTGCCGCACGCAACTGTGTCACACTGTGTTTTTCTCGATGTTTCAGTGTCTACGGACATTAGTCGGGCATACCGGAGGTGTGTGGTCCTCCCAAATGTCTGGTACCATTGTTATCAGTGGTAGTACAGACCGTACTTTAAAAGTATGGAACGCAGAGACCGGACAGTGCATTCACACATTATACGGTCATACTTCTACAGTGAGATGTATGCATCTTCATGGTAACAAGGTCGTGAGTGGTAGTAGGGACGCTACGCTAAGAGTGTGGCAAATAGATACAGGAGAGTGCTTGCATGTGCTCGTGGGACATCTAGCAGCGGTCAGATGTGTGCAATACGACGGTAGATTGGTAGTCAGTGGTGCTTACGACTACCTGGTAAAAGTTTGGAATCCGGAGCGCGAGGAGTGCCTTCATACCTTACACGGACATACCAATCGCGTTTATTCTCTCCAGGTAAAGAAAGCAATTGTGTGTGTGTGTGTATTTTTTTCTAAATGTCAGCTTTTTGGTTATCTTTATTGACAAGCGTCTGTTTGTTGTTTCATTCTCGTTAGTTCGACGGTGTGCACGTTGTTAGCGGATCGTTGGACACAAGTATAAGAGTATGGGAAGTAGAGACTGGTGCTTGTAGACATACTCTTATGGGTCATCAGTCGCTCACTTCGGGGATGGAATTGCGCAATAATATTTTAGTATCCGGCAATGCTGATTCTACCGTTAAAGTATGGGACATCGTTAGCGGTCACTGCCTTCAAACTCTTTCCGGTCCGAACAAGCACCAGTCGGCGGTTACTTGCCTTCAGTTCAATAGCCATTTTGTGATCACGTCCTCCGACGACGGTACTGTAAAACTCTGGGATGTCAACACTGGTTTGTATCTTTCTCCACAATCATTCGTTTTGCAGTTCTAAAATCTTATACGTATGTGTATGCGCATTGCTCGTCAAACAACAACAACAACCGAAACTAGTGTGTGCAGTAGGTAGTCGTAACGGTACCGAGGAGACCAAACTGCTTGTCCTCGATTTCGACGTTGAGGTAAAATAGTGTGCTCCACAAATACGCGTGGACTCTATCGCCCTCTTTGTACGACTTCTCTGTACATATATTTTCAATTAAGTAGTCTAACGCAACGCTGTACAATGATTCATGTATTATCATGGTGTGATTGTGATAAGACTGTACGCGTCGTAAAAATCGGGTGAAAGTTCTCGCGAAATGATGGGGATAGAGCATGGGACGGAACACGGGAATCGAAGCGAGTGATCTGTAGATGGATCATCGTTATACATATATATATACATATAAAAAAAAGTGTCCGTCGGAAAAATTATAAAAGTATATATATCGTTTTGTTAAAACGACATGGCGCGCGTCTCTGTGGTGTGTACAAAACGTGAAATTTATAAGACTCACAAAACTTATGGGGAAAGAAGGGGACGGGAAAATAAAACGAGGAGCTTATCAGTGTACTTCTGACTTTTCGCTGTTGTAAACGAGAGATTCAGTAGAATCAAACAAGAATACAAAAGTAAAAAAAACAAAAAAACAACATACCTAAAACAAAAACAAAACAAAAAAACAAAAAACAAGAGAGATTCATTGTAAAATATAACGGGTTTATTGTGTGGGCATTTAGGAGCATTTGTCAACGGTGGCAGACGAAAACGAGGCGACTGAGACGTAAACTACTTCGAGGCAAAATGACACATTATTTGAAGAATCTCATACTCTCCCTGGAGCAAACGAGAAAATCGACGACAATTCCGACACATCACATTAGGTCTCAACAGACTCTTGATATAAGATCAATTGATCTTAATGTAAGATCCAGATCTTGATGTAGGATAGAGAGAATTGCTGATGATGTAAGATCAGTCGATCTTTAAAGATCAATAGATAACATTAAGTGTTTCTTCTCTTTATATATACATATATATCTTTCGCCAACACTGGTTTGTTTCTTTTTCGCAATAATAAATACATATGTGCGCAGCCCTCACATCACTCAGCATCACGCAGTCCAACTTCTTCGCGCGAACTTGGGACGGCGTTGCTGGCAAAAGGGCAATTTGAAAACAGATCTTTTCTTTTGTTTTTTTTTTGTTTTTTTATCCCTCTCAGACCTTTTGACTGACTTATATCAGGAGTCTACTGTATACAGATCTTTTTATGAAAAAAAAATTCTCAAACTTGTTTGTATAAATAATGACATTCGCATAATTTTTTTATCGGACAAATCGATTAATCATTGAACTACTTTCTGTCATATTAGCTTCGATCTATTTCCTGATGAAATAAACTTTAGGTTTTACTTGCCTGTATAATCATCGATCTGGTTAAAGACAAATATTTTTATAAATGTTTACAAGCTGGTATTTTCATATTATTGACATTTTACTCGAAGAAGAAAGAGCGCGAAGATATCGGCAATCGAACTGACGACAATTCGAATCAAATTTAATTATTTTTTTTTTTTGTTTTTTTTTTGTAATAAAAAAGCTTGTTCAAGTGTTGCATGTATGTGTTTTCTCTGTCGTGGTGCAATATAAAAAAAAAAAAAAAAAATACACTTGTTCACGTGCAATACAGATAACGACGAACAACAGTACAGTTTTGCACAGAATAAAACAAGATATATTCATTATTTTCGTTTATCACGAGCTCCTGGGAATTTCCGCAGCTATATTTATGCCTTTATTTAATGAAGTTGCATTAATAACGTCTCAAGAATACTTTAATATAATAAAATGCAACTTCACGTATAAACGCCCACGTACGTGCGAATTTTTGCATTGCACCTACCTTAGATCGAGATAAAGAAGTTTCTTTTATGCCATCGCACTTGAAAACTCAAGCTGATAAAATCAGTCAAAAATTTTCATTTCGTATTTGTTCTACATCGATAAATGCGTATATAATTCAATCTACGTTTAAAGATTTATAGACATTTACTAACTTGTAAATCGAGAATAAGATTTTCGACGGATTTGACCTATTTAAGCTTTCGGATTGCTGATGTAGAGTAGCATGCAACAAAACTACTTTATTTCAGTGTAAGTTGCAAGAAAAAAATTCACGCGCAAAAGTTTCTCACATCACAATTCGAGAATATGGCTGCGGAAATGTCCAGGAAAAAACTGTTGCGGAAACGTTTTTGAAAAAACTTTTGATCTCGCTCTAAGACTGATATTCTCATGTGTAGTTAGATAGATCTTGTATTTAAGGTCGTCTTTAGATTCATCTTCAGATGAAATCCGTAACCCGGAATGAAACGGCATCCGAATGGCATCTCAACATAAACTCAAAATGATCGTAAATATAAGATCGGATTGTGTGAATATCGGCCTAACAGTGAGCAAACTCGAGACTTGCTTAAAAAAAAAAAAGGAGAATATTTGTATTAGCCAGATCTTTCCATTTAGCACGAATTATATGACGAAGACTTAGATCACGACAGCGATTGTCGATGATGTGTATTTTATATGGATTCTACTGAATCACATGTCATGAATGGCATTATCAGCGTAATGCAATTTGTGCAAATGCATCTTTTTATTATTGGACCTAGGTTAGACTAGGTGTCGTGTTTATTTGTATATTGCTCAATAGTTTATATTATAAGAATGTGTTACCTGTTGTATCATTTTTTTTATAAGAAATAGAAAAAGATGTTGCCGCATATTTTAGATTTTGTTTTTTTTTCTTTTTTTTTTTTATTATTACAAATTACTGTACACACGTTCTTGTGCTAAGAAACATATTTTGTACAAAATAAATGTTCGATTTCGACCTCTTTCTACATAACTGTGAATAATGTCTCATTACATTACATCAGAGTGTCTGCCGCCTGAAAGATCCTGAAATTCTTAGAGCATATTTGTTTACATTGTTTCGAGAACAGTGCAATTGATTTATTCAATGAGTTTTTTGTGTTTGAATAATTTTTTCGCGATCTGGCGTTTGAAACCTTTTTTCTTTGCGAGGAAAAAGAAGCTAGAGAAAAAAGTTTTATGATTTATCCAACATTCTTCTTTGAGTGTTTTTTTTTTTACATAACTTATGTAATTGATTTTTCACTACGTTTCAACAAAAATCACATGCGTACAATTCTCACATGCTATTTCCAACAAAACGTTCTTTTCTTGAAGATACTCCTGTTTTATCACATATTCGCTGCCACATCTGCAGGGATAGGATGTATCTTGGCAGGAAGACTTCGCGTCTAGATCACTGACTGACAAACGCGCGTAGACCGGTTTGTCTTCTTCCTCCAAGTTTTCTTGCTTGCACTTTGCGTCATATTCCTTCTTTCTGCGCGGATCTCCTAGTATCTGCCAGGCTTTGCAAATTTCAAAGTACTCGTCAGGGTCGGCAGAATCGATATTGACATTCTTATCGGGATGAGACTGCAACAAGCGCTGGTGATAGGCACGTTTGATCTCCTCACGTGTAGAGTCTTTGCTGCAGCCGAGCACCTCGTAACAATCCATTTGTTTCTTTTGTCGCAACACCTTTCTATTATCTCTAGATAATAAATTTTCTATCGCAGTGGAAGTCTTGCACGTTGCAACACATTGTTTTGCTGAACGAAAATTCTGGCTACGATACACCTGAACAAAGTTTTTTGTGTTTTTATTTCAGTAAATAATCAATAAATTCGTAAAGTTAAATTTTTTTCATCATATGTACTATTTACTCACCTCGATCAGTTGAATTGAGAAGACTCAAGTGCCACATTTTTTGGAGAACATAACCTGTACTATACCGTGCAAATGTCACAGCAAGTGTGTAACTCGAGTCGCACACGTGCGTAAATACTACTATATAGATCATTTCGCAGCTCGCGCAGTAGATGTCTATAGGTATCCGTTCTATGATTTTCTACTTTGTAACTCTCTCTAACGCGGTTTACGTTATTTCATAAAGCGAGTAAGTTAATTACTAATAAATAAATAAATACTGAGATTTTTAACGTGATTCTGAGCTACTCTTCTTCTCATCTTTTATAGTAAGAGAGAAAATTACGTTGCGATCGAAGGTGAAAAATGATATACTTGCGTGGTTAAAATGAATTATTGAAGGTATTTTATTCACACATCAAAATTAGTCAAAAGCTATACACTTATTTATCACCGATTGCACTTATGAATTATATTTATAAGTAAATGAGAAAGGAACAACGATAGAAGTGTGTACTTTCTTGCCATTTTTTTTTTTTTTACATTTAGTAGAGATCTTTATCAATGGTTGCGATAAACGTTAAATCCTGAAAACTGCCAACGCCTCTCCATATTCGCACCGATGCCGAACAGTTCCTGTTTGAACACCTGCGGGAAACGCTGCATCAGAACTTCGACTTCGTTCGGCTTGATGCCGGGCTCCATTTTTTGCAAATAGGACCACAAGTAGTCGACGCTCGCACCGAACGGATGAATATGTAGAAATGTCGCTATAAGTCCTGTAATATTTCATTACTAATTAATTGACATCTCATTGAAAAAAATTGCATTAAAAATGTCTCTAATTAATTATCTTTCCTCTGTTGCAGTTCTATCATCAACGATATTTACCAATGAGCTTGGCATCTTTCTGAGTAACTTGCACGAAGTTGGCGGTAAGGATGTGCTGCTTTGGCGTGCGCGGCTCTTCGCTTATGTCGTCGTCCTTGTCGAGGGTGATGATTTCGCTCTCTCTAGGCTCGTCTTTCTTCGTGGCGTTCAACTTGATCGTCAAATCCTTAATCTTCTGATCATCCTGCGCCAACTGCTTGCGCGATTGCATCAGCTGCTCCTGCATTCCCTTCAACGTCTGTTGCAACATCTTCATTTGCTTCTCCTTCGCCTCCAGCTCTGCTTTCGTTTCTGACTTCAGAAGATCCACCTGCGAGAAATTTAAAAAAGATTTCACGCGTCGCTTCGATCGATCAACGTCGCGAGATCGATTCGTCTTCAATACACACTTCATTTGTGTACGCTTCCAGTTGGCATCTCAGACTGTCGTTCTCTTCTTTGAGGGTCTGCAGTTTTTCAACGTCTTCGTTGCCGTCCGTTTGGCTGCGCGATTTCTTACGTTGCGGCTCCTCTTCCGAATCCGACACATCCATCTCGCCCTCGCCCTCGATCAGACTGTCTTCCAATTGCACCGCTTTTATTTCCTGCCATATCGAACGAACAGCAAAAAATCACAAAGTGCTTCAGAGGTGCGAATGTCGTTTTTCTCACACAAATGCATGCAGAATATGTATAGTTTTTTTCTATATATATATATATGTATTTGTCGTTAAAAAATAAACTGTATTCGAATACATTTCTAATTGTGACCGCGAATCTATTGTCTCGAATGTTACAGCACTGGTTTTTCTTCTTATATACACGCGGTCTTTATTTTCCGTTTTCTTTTTTTGTCTCTTGTAAATTTCTGTAATTCAGAGTCGAAGTGCTATATAGTCGCGCGATGTGTGTGTGTCGCGCACACAGTTTTCCCATTATTGTGACAAAATAGTTTTGATACGGGACAAATAAATAAGAAGATCAAATAACGAGCAAGTAAAACAGATGTTAATGGTGTAAAAATGTATATCTTTAACATAAATAATTACATAGATACTAGCGAAACGTTTCTACTCTTACTAGAGTCTTCATCAGTCGCAAAAAATA
>QVOA01016393.1:0-11878 GCA_014825685.1 Pseudomyrmex cubaensis
ATATTTTCTCAACGAGTTCTCATTCGGTTGACCGAGCAAGCGTGACGCTCCGCCAATGTTGGTTTGTTGATTTACAGATCACAATATCGGTATTGCGCCATGAGAAACCGGCCGAGGAATACGAGGTCGAGATACAGAAAAAGAGCGGCAGAGGAGCCGGTATTTGTTTCGCCGCGTTTAGAAGCGGCAAAGGAGCCTACGTGAGCGAGCTGGTGAGCGTTTTACTTAATTTTTTTTCTTGTATTTCGAAGTCTAACTAACTGGTGAGAAGACACCGACTCGATCTTACCACGCTTGACCGATTTCGATTTCTACAGACGCCAGGCGGTCCGGCCATCGAAACCGGTAAGATCTGCAGAGGCGATCGTCTTCTAGCGATCAGCGGATTGGACGTTCGCGAGGTTTCCTTGGACGACATCGCTTTCCATCTGAAAATATCCAATCCGTTGCAACTGAAGCTGGCTAGGTACAAGTCCGCCAAACAATGACAGGTATACAATCCGACTGAACAATTACATTTTACTTATCGAGAAATAAAAAATAGATGGAAAACTATAATTTCAATATTAAAAGTGAGTGTATTCAGATTTCTCCACTTTCGATCGTTTATTCTAGATATTTATATTACACATATGTGTGTCGAAAAAAGCCTTAGAATTTGTTACGAAATAGCGCGAGTAGAAGAGATCGTTTTCTACCTACATAATTTATCTTCATATAAATATTTTATAATATTTATGTTAATTACTTTATTAATTTCATATTAATTTCAAGTGCATATGCGAGTTTGCAAACTTGTTTTTTTTTTTTTCCAGGGTTCTGCGGGCGGAACTCACGGCGCGTATTCCGATGTACGAAGAAACACTCACAGACATCACGGATTCTAGTGTGATACATAGGCAAAGTAATGTCTTAATAATCCTAAGTACCTTGTTACGAGAGCCGCGCGCGAAAAATCCGCGCGGCTCGATCTAGCAGTTATACACGCCAGCGTCGCCAATCGATCTTGCCGTTCGAAACTCGCGTGCACGAGAAAAGCACGAGACGATGGTGAAAGAGCGAGACGGGGAGCTAATAGAGAGCTGGATTATATATACAATGCGCGCGATAAAACGCAGCGGTATATCAATTTGATCGAAAACCGGTGGACGAAGAAGAAGAAAAACGAGAAGGGAAGCATTTTTGTAGCCAATTTAGAGAAAAAAAAATCCCAAAATCGTTGCTAGAAGGGTGTAGATGATTAAGCTTTCGTCAATGGAAATGTTTTCAACGCGAATCGATCGGTCGTCGATCGAAAAACTGCGTGCAAAACGATTCCGTCTGCCGATATTCGCGCTCGTGCAAACCTAGCAGGGATTACAAACACACAGCGTCTCTTAAACACACGTACGTATTACTGTAATTACATACATAGCGACGGTAATACGTTTAATTACCGTTTTAATAATACGACGAACGTAGAAAAAGAAAATCGATAATAAATTGGCGAATTATCGGTACGATCGAGAGGAAAGAGATCGCAGATTGACTCGCTCCTCTTGATCTCGCTAAAAAAAAAACTAATTAATACACTTGCTTGTTACGTTTCGTACAACCACGTTATTAAGGAGCAAGCAATTATTGTAGAAACCGACCGTAGCACGCGTTTTTCTCGATTCTGTGAAAGAAAAGCTCTTTTTTCACGACAAAGACTCTAGTCCCGCCCGAGATTGGCGTTTCGATGTTTTCTCGCCTTAATTATCGCTTTCTCGCTCGCACCGCGACCGCTCTCGCTGACACACCTACACACACATACATACACACACACACACGCATACGCAACATATTAATATTATAGTCTTATAATGTATTTTTCAATATTAATAAAAAGCACCAGAAAGGGAGGAAGAGGAGAGGAAAAAATAAACGATGTGCGAGCTGTATCAAAAACTACACACACTGCACATACACACACGTACACATCGAGAGTGTACAGTACAATACTACGATAAAAGATATATCGGTAAGTAAAAAAATTTTGTAACTCGTAGCTCTTAACTTTATTATAATAAATCACAACAACCGAATATAATTATATAATATCGACATAAACTATTAAGATTGCTCTAAAACACAGACACACACACACTGCTAAACAGTTATAGGATATATTTACACACACACGCAACTGGCAAATAAACTCGCGCGCAGATATCGTTCGAGGCACAGCTCGTTCATCGATGTACTTATTAAAACCAAAAAGAAAACAAAAAAAAAAAAAAAAAAAAAAAAAAAAGAAGAAGCCGTACGTATAGATTCTTCGCGTGTAGCTCGACGAAATATTATTATACACGAGGAGCGGTCGCGTCGAACGCCGCGAAATGCCGATCGAGAGATCATCATTTTAAATAGCAATTAAGTGCTTGAAGATACGCGCTCGAAATCATAGTCCGCGCTGTCGCGAATAATTAAGAAAGAGAGAGATGCTCCCAAACCATCAGTTCGAGTGTAAAAAAAAAAAAAAGAAAAACTCCATGCTCTGACGATCAACACGGTACGGGGTGTTGGAAAAGGCTTTTGAGAGAGAAAGAGAGAGAAAATACAGACGTTCATATAATTGAATAAATTAAATCGTAAAGCTAGTCCACATAGTACGCAGTTTAGAGATTTTCAGAGAGGGACAGAAAGAAAAATCACAAATATAGAGAGAAAAGTTATATATATAAATAAAATGAGTATATAAATAAATAAAAAAAAATATATAAAGATATATATATATATATAGAGAGAGAGATATATATAAATATACAGAGTATAAACACACGATATAGAAGTCATTTATTTCGCGAGTCGTTATTTCTCTTCGTCGCGCGAATGACGGGCACGTTCTCGTCGAACGTTTTGCATATATGAATTTCGCATAGATTTTATTTCGTAGATCGAGACGCCGCGCCGCGATCGTGTTTCGCAAAAATATAAAACAAAAAACAAAAAACAAAAACAAAAAACCAAAAAAAAAAGAAGAAAAATGAATACCGTCGTCACGAAGGAAAAATTGTTTGACACACGAGTGACACGGTCGTTTATTATTATAGCGTATGACATATAGTATATTGTAACGAGTTGTATAGGAGATTGTATTGATTGTATATCGTATGATGTGTTATTATATTACGCGTAATTTAAAAATCTGAATTTTTCGGAGGGAGAAAAAGGCGGAAAGTGGCGCAGGAGCAAGTGTGTAACAAGAGCGCGGCGAATGTGTTGAGAAAGCAACACGTTTGACGCAAAATTACCGCGAAAATCGCAGAGACCCGTTTATTGTCCCTCCCTCATTCCGTCGTTGAGTTTGAAGTTGCGTCTCGATCGTTACTTGGAAACGTTCCGTATCAAATTGCTGATAGAGCAGAAACTCGATATCGCGCTGCCTCGCGGGCATAGGATTACATTGCAAGGGGGGAAACTCTCGCTGGCGACTTACTGTGTAACAGGGGAAACGCATTGACGAATACGATCTTCTTCACATTAAACAAGTGTAAATGGAAACTAATGGAACGGCCAAAAACGATTTATTTGTCTAATCCGAAACACTTTCGTTCGCAAGCGCGTATTTGCGGAACGAAACGCTGTCTGCGCTAATTCGCAGTTTCACGTTATCGCGACTACATAAATTTCTATTATCGAGACGCACTTTCAAAGTCGAGGATGGCTCGAGGAAACGGATTGTGTGTGCGGATGATGACTAGATATCTCTCTTTTTCGGATACTTCGTAGTTATGTTTCCGTTTCGCATAAATGCGTGTTGTACGATTATTGATAGTGTTATCGCGTGCAAAACGTTGCGATTGTAAAATGGCTCGAAGGCAAAGTAGATCGTTTACATCTACGTGATCGAACGGGGACCTAAAAACAAGTAAGTGGAGAAATGAACGCGATGATAAAGAGACATTTATCGTGTTGTTTCTTACTTCACCACGGCTAATAAATTTACGATCAAATTACGAGATGTCCGACGCCAGTTTACAACCAAACGGCTCGCGATTATTGTCCTGATTATTGTTATCATGATTATATGCATTATTATACGTCGCAGTCGAGAGACGTCATGATCATCGTAGCGTGGCACTATAATATATATTGAGAGTAAAGACAAAACGCTGATTATTATAGAACGAGAATAAACTGAACCTCGAGATCTATTAAAAAGCATTAAGTGCAACGTTGTAGTAAATGCTGACGTTTTGTTGTTGTTATTATTATTGCGTAAACAATATCTTCTTTCGCGCAACTTTGGCATGATACTTATTTTGCTTCGACGCAACATAGGGTAAGTATAAATGTTTCATTACAAGGTATATAAAATATTTCACATTGTTTTTTTTCTTATTTATTTATTTATTTTTATTTCCTTAACGGAAATGAATTCTTCTTAGATCAAAAAGAGAAAACTGCGAAGCTAATATTTGAGATGACGTCGTAGTTTTGAGAAATAAAATTGAAACTAAAGTAAGCAACATTAAGAATCGCGTTCTCTTTTAACAAATGCGTTCTCGTAACATTTTCTTTTCTCACAGCCCATATTTTTCTTCACTGTAAATAGTTTTCTTCCACTTCTCAACGTTGTATTTGAAGGCAACTTAAAATTTACATTTTCAGACGCGGATATTTCCATCTGATATTGGCGGAAATTTCATTTTGATGTCACATGCCGGGAAAACAATCAAGATTTTGTATATAAACAAAATATTCGCTTCGGAATACATTTTATTTTCGCGAATTCAATTCTCGATTCGAAATCGATCCGCGACGAAGAAGAAGAAAAAAATACGCCGCCGACGCGTTTTCGCGCGGCGCGAAATCTCGCACGCACGTGCCATTACGCGCGTCTTTTTTTTTTCGGTTAATTAATCGCGCGCCTTGCGCGCGCGCTCGTAACCCACTTCCGTCGCCGATAAACGATTTCTTTGGTCCACTTAGAAGGCGCTCTCAAAATAAAAAGGAAACGACGCGCACGGCGAGAAATAGGCCTTGTCGCGCGCGCGCGCGCCGTTGTCGGTCGCGTGACGTCACTCGCTCGACCGCATCAAGCGCATAAGTAATTAATATTAACGCGGAGACCGCACAGAGGCGTGTAATCGCATGTTGGTTAACTACCGAATCCTCATTGTCTTCGCGTGAGACGGTTTTTCGCTAACGCGCCGTTGAAAGCAAGCCGGCGAACCAAACAAGCGAGCGGCGATCGTTGCGGTTTATCGTCGATAACGCGCGAAAGTTATTTATGTTCTTAATGTTTTTAATTACGAGCGTGTTTGAAAGTTGTGTAATTTTTGCTTAATTCGCGCGAGAGGAGAATTAATCGAGCGGCAACGCTACAACGGGAAAAAAGACAAGAAAAAAAAAATTGCAATCGGCATCTCTCCCAAGAGAAATGGAGCGACGCGGACTCGCTTCTTCTTTCGTGAAGCGTAAACCGGCATCAAGCGCGAAACAAAAGAAGAGGAACGCGCTTCGGAAATCGAACTTGACCCTGAAAGTCTCGCCGGTTCGGTCTCTTCAACTGAATCGGATATTCGAGGAGAAAGGCAGAAAATCCGCGTGAGAAAATTATATTCGATGTCTCGTTAATGTCAATTTGTCTTGTCATTGTACTGCAGTCATCAGGCACGACGAAACGTCCAGCTCTTACTGACACGCTTTATGCAAATATATTCCGACAACAGTTAACTCGATACTCGATGGTGTAGAGTGTGCATTTCCGCTTTTCACTCCGCTTGCAAGAGCAATTTCTTGTTCGCGGTGTGTGTGTGTATGTGCGTCTTCAAATCGTGAAGATTCGTGTGGGGGAGAAAAAATGAAAACTCCTTATTCAAATTAATTTAATTTATTTACTGGCCTATTTTTCACGTGGCACATTTTCATACGCACTGTGTAATTCCAAGTGCGTTTAAACATACGTTTTGATTACAATATATTTCTTCTCGTTAATGTACTTTGTTATTTTTGTCTCAAATGAGAAAACCCTCGTTAACTTATGATATTTTAATTATACACCGCGCTAAACTCGCGCGGAGGCCTGACTCACTGTTGCGAGTCGATCTTGTCGGATAAACTTCGCGGGAGCCAAGTTTTTACGCGCTGTTCCGGCGCGAGTTTGTTGTAAGTCGCGAGTTTTTTTTTTTTTCCATTTGGAGGGAGATTCAAGTTTGCACAAAATTACAGCGCGAAATACGCTATGCAATTACGTTTTTTTCCCCCGCGATCGATCGACAAAACAATTAGCGCGAAATCGAATCGGAGTATGACTCGAACGCGGTGATCGGAAATCGTCGATTTGCGACACGCCGTTTACGCAAATACCAATCACAGAGAACCGATGTTTAATTATGTTTGCGCCGTAACTGCGCACTTTGCCCGCACGGCGTAATGACGATTAGTGGGATCGGTTAACCGGGGGGGAGCAACGGTCCGTGGAATACAGCCCGCGGGGAGCCGGTTTTTCCCTGTAAACCCAGTTTCGCGCGGGAGAGACCGGTCGTTCCCGTGCCGGAAACGAAAATGAACGTGTTTTAACCGGATAATTTATGTGAGCGCGGAGTTGTGCGTACGCGTGCACTCTCGAATTGCTCGAAGGAACGGACGCTCCTCTTTCGCGAGGAGAGACGATTCGAGTATAATTTTTCTCCGCGCAAATTTTAAATAACGCGTACGTTAACGTTTATCGCGTGTAACGACGAGAAAGAGGATAGGAAAATTGTTGGGAACTGTAAGATATCCCGAGCAATTTTATATCAATTGAGGAGCGCACGTGAAAATGATGGCCGGAAATAAAAATAGCGGAGAAAGCTAATGTCTGAATTATATTTTTTTCGTACGCAAGAGAGAAATGTTTCCTTCATACGCGTTCTCCTTACATATATATGTAAGATGCGCTTACAATCGCTTTCTATAATCAAGGAAAAAATAATACAGTGGGAAATCAGGCTCCGCGTTGTTGTAAAACAAACAATTGCCGCTTCTCAAGTTTTGTTTTTTTTTTTTATTGGGTATAAAAGAAAAGAAATAATCTTTCGCGGCTGCGGAAAGTAGGGGAAGGTCACTGGCGACGTGAGAAAAACATCGATGTACATCAACGTTCTTGCCCGAGGGGAGCCGCGATACAATTATATCTTCTGGCGGCAATCACCTGCGGCGGAGAGCAAAAAGACAAGAGTTACACCATTCGGCGGCGCCACACGGACAAGTTTTGCGAGGCGAAACGTAACGGCGTGGACTACTTCGACTCGAAGGTGCGCATTCCGAACTTTCTTAAGCAATTATGTCATAACGCACGCACCCCGCACGCACACGTGCCCCCTTTTCGCGTCAATCCCTTCCTTTCTCACCGCATCGTCTTCTCTCCGCGAGATGTGCAACACGTCATTAGCTTCTTCGATTGAGATTTTCGAATAATTTCACGCTAATGACATCGTGTAAAAAAAAACTGGGATTTGTGACACGACGCTCGCACGACACTAAGTCGCGTCATTTTTTTGCGTCATTATATTTTACTTTCTGTACGTGAAATTACATACGAGCGTTGAATCCCACGTGAAAATACACCGGCAGTGTATGACGCGCGCGAGCGCGCTAGATATAGAGAAACGCGAAAGCCAACATCTCGATCGTTGCCACACCGCGTTTCGCGCACGAATAACAACGAGCCCATTATTTCTCCTAAATTTTTTCGAGGGCCGCGCTAATTATTCGCCGTTGCGCAAACGCAACGCGCCAATAACAGACGGCGCTGTTATAACAATGCGAGACGGAAGGCGAACGTAAAAATTGGAACGTACGCGTATACATGATCTTCTTCTCGTGTGTGCTCTTCTCCGCTATCTTCCCGCGCCCCACTATCTTTCTCGCAACTCTTGCAATTAAGCGGTTTTACGAGCGACGGAAGAGTCTCTTTCCTATACGACTTTCCGCGGCTGAATATCCTGCGTCTGTCGAGCACCTCGCACGCTGATTTACGCCGATTATCTTGTCACATTCGAGCGATTCGCCGGAGAATCGAACTTTCGCAATGATGTATCCGGCTCGGATTTTTTTTGTTTTGTTTTTTTTTTGAAACACGCCGCGCACAACGTATATGTTCATTTCTCCGCGACATATTTTCTACTTTAATTTACTTTCTCACTTTCTTCCTTTTCGAAATGTAATTTTTTCCATCGCTTTAATATAAAAAAACAAAAAAATTGACAAAAAGTTATCGTATTACGCTTTTCCTATTGGGAATTAAATGAATTTAAATGAAATTTTAATTAAACAAATTTGATATCCTCTTTCGTTTGAAAATCCAACGGGGTTGTGAGAAACACAAAGTCCAGCAATACGCGGCAGTCATGTGTTGTGAAACGGTAAAAGGGCAAATTAACTGTGACCGTTAATTTTCCAGTTAGCTCGCAGAAATTTCCGCGTAATATTCAATGTCTGTTCCGTTTTGCTGGCATTACGTAAAATAACTGTATTTAGCGTAACATGTTCGGATAACATCGCCGCGCAGAGTGGATAAGAACCGCGGTTTCGGTTTCGAATCGTCGACTTTAATTTGCAAAACTCGCAAAAGTGTGGCGCGTTTAATACAAATAACAAACTTATTACATCGCAAAAATGTGAAGAATACGAGAAGATGTCGCTCATAATTTAAAGGATCGTTTGTATCATCTCTCGTGATTACCAATTTTGAAGTTGTTTCACGGCTGAGTGAAGTGAAAAAAGAAGAATTGTGAGAAACTCTTACTCAACAAATGATAATTAATGCGATTTAATAAACCGCGGTTCACATTTGTTCCGAAACCGAAAATGTCGGCTTTCACCTAATCTTCCTTTAATTACGCCGAAAGAAACTGAAAAACTCTGCGAATCTGTCGGTGGAAAGAGAATTTTACCGTTCTCGCATAAATGCGGGGTGTACCGCAGGGAATTCATTAATAAACCTTCAACTTAACGAGAAACACAAACACGCTGTTTGTTTGAGTGAGGAAGAGAGAGAGAGAGGAAATTCGCGAACGCAACAAACACGTCAGCGCGATGTGTATATTCAAAGTCACTCCAAAGTGCAAGTATATATCTGAAATTTAGGTTGTAGTTCCGCGCGGTGCGCGCTCGCAGACGGCGAGATCGCGTTTCCCGCGTGCGGGAACTTCTTCTTTACAGAACATCTCGCGCGTAAACTTTCCACGAGGTGGAAAGCACCTGGCGATCGGCTCTTTTTCGCGGCGAGGTAATAGCGAAGTCGATTCACGGAATAAGAAGGGTCAGGCGAAGCCTACTTTCTTCCACTGAATTGTCGCGCTCACCTAGACGGGGGAGGGAGGAACTCGCGAGTGGTTTTACGTGGTGGAAACACATCACACGGGAGAAAGAGAAAAAGAGAGAGAACTCGCTTAACAGACAGGCGGTCAGAGAGCCAGTATGTGCTAGTCCGACTGAGTGGTAAACGCGAGAGAGGCGGTAAACGGCGGTCGCGATCCTCCTCTCGATAGCACGGAATCGGATCGCGCGCGATTCGCACTTTGATTCACGCGCGGAGAAGCCGCAAGCGAGCGCACGCCCGTCTCGTATATATCGATTGGCACTACACGCGTCTGGTTTAATTCATTCGATCTCTCGTGGTGATTTCCTGTGGATATTCGCTCGAAAGCGTATCCGTGCCGGAGACTCGCACAAGTGAGTACGCAATTAATAATCTAATGGTGTGTTTTCGTGGTGTTGTCGCGAGAGAAAGAGACGCGTTATTTTATTGCGCGTAAGTACAGAGAGACATGTGCGAACATGACACTCGTGCCGAGTAAAATCCATCATTCGTGCAACTCGGTATTTTTTTTTTTTAAGTGTAAATCACAAACACGTGTTACCTAGATTTTAAACGAGAATAATATAAATAATAACAATTTGACTTGTAAATTGTTGCGAGGATAACGAGCGACACGAGGAGAATCTCGACAAACTGCCGCGTCGAAAAGTGAATAATCTCGGGCGTTTTTTTTTTATTTTTTATAATTTCGTATTAACGCCGCTCAACGCGTCCATTATGTCGATTATCATTGGACGTCAACGTAATTAAACTCGAGTTTATTGAAATTCGGATTAGCTCGTGCATTAACACATTATCATAATATGAATGTTAGGTCAGACCGATACTGGAATAATCGCGTTAAACCTCTGACAAGTGGTACATTTTGACAATATGCATTGTCGATAATTAATATATCCCTGCGGTCTGCAATTCAATAGCGAGGATCATTTTCGAAAGTTGCCGATCGATTTCGAACATTGGATCGTCGAAATTGCGACGTCACACACAAATTTACGTAATATTGCGAAGTATCACACGGATATTTTGTCGAAACATCGTTCGCGCGTGTCAATGTTCATACAATCGCGCGTAACCTGTTACGTAATTTTGCTCTCGGATTTTCGCTCGCTGTCCGATTTGTTGTTTGTCACGGACGCGCGCGTCCGATGCTCACTTTTTTGTTTCGTACATTATTATATAAAAAAAAAAAAAAAACTGCTACACGGAGAGAGATTTCAAGATAGAAACGGGAAGTTTTGTTGCGAAGTGAGGTGTGTGCGAAGGAAAAAGACACGCTTTCGTAATTTTCTCCGACGAGGAGCGGCGGTCTGAATTTAATATCTGTGCCGCATCCTGCATCTGATATCATTCGTCTTGCGAACAGTGGTGGCGGCGGGAAGAGAACTTGACATGAAAAAAAATGAACGCGAGTCTTAGAAGCTCGCGTCCCTTTACTTTGTGCGAACTTGTCATTCGTGTTGAATCGCGTCGGGACACGGGAATCAGGAGAAACCCGAGACGCAGAAACTCTTATCGAAAATTTATAGCTGGAATAAATGATGCCACATAAACCTTTCCATAGCGCGCGCGCAGAGACCCCGAAAGCGCACGGAGAGAAAACTGTCTCTTAAAAATTTTAACTACTTCCCGCGTCCGCAAAAGTTTCAAGAAAAGATGTCACGTTAAACGTGTGTGTGTGTGTGTGGTGTGTTATAGTTAATAAAAATGTTTTTTAACGAATATATCGACACTCTGAAATTACGCGCAGAAATTGTGATCGATCGTGAAATCGTCGAAGGGATTGTCTCGTGCGCGAACCGTCAGAATCTCTCTATCTCTATTTTTTTTATATTGCCGTTTACGACTTCGAGCAATGTTGACACGTCAACACGCGCGCGCGCGCTTTATGTGCACACAAGAATCGCAGGTTTTTTTTTCTCCTTTTACGATCGCGTAAAACATTTATGATCAAGATGTATCGGTCGTAATTCAGGGGATGCAGAAGCGCATCCCCGGGAAAGCACTCGGCTCGCTTCTATTTACAGAAGCCGTTTATATCGTGACCATTTATTCGGCGGTCGGGACGGAAGAGGAGGAGGGCAGAGGACTCGGCCGAGGCGGAAGAAGAAAAATACACGGGAAATATACGGGAAGCTTGCCGGCGAATGAATTCATAGCCTACTGCAGAACGTTCGATAATGTTGCACTTTATATCGCAAATAACAGACGACGACGTGCCCCGCGTGTACGCCGTGTGTATGCCGGA
Organism: Pseudomyrmex cubaensis; assembly: GCA_014825685.1. NCBI lineage: Eukaryota > Metazoa > Arthropoda > Insecta > Hymenoptera > Formicidae > Pseudomyrmex > Pseudomyrmex cubaensis. The sequence continues at coordinate 11,583 of QVOA01016393.1, forward strand.
AGTCCTGTTCTCCGCCTCCCACATATGGTCATCTAGGTTACGTTCGACTGTTACACATTTCGCGCTACGTTGTCACCGCTAAACAGAGAAGAGCGAACACGCACCGTCTCGCGTTCAACGAGACGTGCAAATATTGAACGAGCACGGCGAGATTAGGCAGGAACATCTGCTCGTAAAAATATGCTACACTCTCTACATGGATCTAATTCAAAGAGTAATGGCAAAAAGATCTGTTTTTTTCGCCCATTTTGTGGACCTCGAATATTTCAAACTTTTTATGCCAAATAGTACTATAT
>QVOA01016414.1:0-10062 GCA_014825685.1 Pseudomyrmex cubaensis
GCTGATTTGCCTATCTTCGGTTCCGCGCGCGGCAAAACGTTGAGGCAGGTAGGTGTTCCGACTGTTATCTCTGATTGGTTCGGCCGCCGCAAGTCATCCCCACCAATTTGCACGAAGCACTTTTGGGGATTGGTGGGGATGACTCCTGGCAAATACTCGAGGCAAATACGCGGCAAATACGCGAGGCACTACTGTAACGCTCACACTTTCTTACAAACGACAGTGGTTCGTTTTCAAATCTATCTTTCAGAGAACAAAGAGTTTGATCTATAATTTTTTGAATATAGTTCGACTGCTCGACATATGTGGAAGAAATTCCACACAACTCAAATTTACATGTGTGGAGTACTTCCCTATTCCACATACTGATCGCCACTCCTGTCAGTGACTACATATACTAAAATTCTTTTCTCTCTAATAATTTTTATTAAATATAATTACATTTTCTTTCTGCTTCATAAAAAGATACTTGTATGTTACGAATGAGTGTCGACGTTGCAGAAGAAGATCGTATTGAAGCCATGATGCCATCTTTTATGAACTGTAATCCTCGTAGCAGCAGCGACTGTTCGGATAGAAACCGAGATCATCGACAATCAAATTTCAGGTATAAAGTAATTGCCAATAGATAAATAAAAAAAGGAAGAAAAAGAAAGAGAAGAGAAAACTAAGAGAGAAAAAGAGAGAGAGAGAGAGAGAGAGAGAGAGAGAGAGAGGAAGAAGGAAGAAGAAACATCGTGATATTAAACACCGACACCTGGTCTTGCGCCGCACCTTGCAAACTGGTCTTTTCCATTTTCGTGTTCTTTCTGGGTCCTATTCTCGTACTCTAACCTAACCTAACCTAACCTAACCTAACCTAACTTAACCTTGTTATTGCGCGCCTTCTTCGGAATTCCGTATGTCGCAACTCGCGCCAGATGATTTCCGAGTAGACGATAACCATCATCAATTTTTGACAAGTGTGTGTGCGTTTGTCCCGGATGCTATTGTATCTTGCGGGCGTCATGTAAACATTTAAAAAAAATAATTGCGCATAAATTGGCCTCTTATGGCAACATGTGAAATGAATATTCGGAGCCGCACGTTTGGATGGATTGCGATGTCGACTAATATTTTCTCGTTCATTCTACTTTTACTCTGTCTTTCTTTGAATATGTAAAAGATCTCTTGTAATTTCTTTGTTGTCTTTCTTTCTCGCCCTCTTTCTTTCTTTCAAAAAATGTGTGTAAAGATTCTATTATTGTCTCTTTAATGCTAATTAACTATTTTGCTCCGGCACGCTTGTAATCGCTGTGGACGGGACGCGAACAAATTGACAATAACATACGAAGTGCTTACAACATACAATTGTAGTTTTTCTTCTATAAACTTGTGAAATAAAATCGATATATAATATACACAGTATGATATGTACGTCAATGTTTTGAGAGCGTATATATACGCTCTTCGTATCTGAGTATTCATTCTTTGAGGACGTATATACAATATGTTCTTCGGATCGAAAAAATTAATTGATTCTCTTTTCTAGTTTGATTTGCATAGTTCAAACTGATATCAAATGTATTTTTGAAGTTACATGTGTGCAATATATATATTGTTAAAATTAATAGCTCGTCTGTTTTATACATCTAATTATATTTAAATCACAATTGTAAATAAATTAATAGAATACTATTTGAATTACATAAACTCTTTAGAATAGAATATATATGTAGTTCAATAAAAACTTTTCTCACACTTTTTTGTTGTTTTAATACGATTTTATTGTTTTAATATGATATTGTTAATATCGAGTTTGAGGAATATATCTTTGTATCATGTGTCAGTTGAACACAGTAAATGATTTTATCTATGATTTCATGTGTAGGACGCATATGAGCACTGCAGGATATTCTAAATGAGATTTTGAATCGCTAGCTGGCTATCGTCACTCATCGTTAGCTGTGCGTCGTGAGATTCGGTCCAGAGGCGATGGATTTGAGGGGGCTGCCAGCACAATACACTATATGAGTCATACGTGACGTGCACAAACGCACACGAAGGGGAGCCCTCTTCTTACCACCGCGATCTCGCTCGTGTTGCTACGATCAAATTTACGATTGCAATGTTGGCAAAGTTAACTATCGCTTCTCTCGTTTCTATTCTCAATAGCTTTTATATCTATAATAATCTATAATAAATGTATATGCCTATAATTCTCTTTTATATTTGTGTATACATATCGCCAATTTCGCGATTTAAATTATTAAATTATTTCTGCGGGTACTTAAAATTTATATTAAACAAATATTTTTACAGAGATTTTATTAAATATTAAATGAATATAACATAGAAGAGAAAAAATTTCTCTTTACTAATATTCTTACTAATTAATTTTCTAACAGCTAATATTCTTACAATATTTTTAATTTTTATAACAAAATGGAGATTATCATAAACATGAAAGAGCGATTTGTCACGAAATGCATTTTTGCTGCATATTTATTATACACTTTCTACTTTATATACTACAGAGAAATTTATATCTAATACTCTCTTCATATAACGAGTGTATGAAGCACGTAGGATGTTCCAAAACGAAATCCTACGTGCATCGGTGAGAGTAGGTACCTATCGTTCAGTGCATCTTGGTTGTCTCTAGCGACAAAGGGTTGTGCAGACAAGGATGGGAGAGATGCAAGGGAGAGATTTGTCAATGGGATCTGCAGTTCAGATTAAGGTTTGAGAAAGAGCAAAAAGAAGGGAGACAGAGAGTAAAAAGGGGCGGCATCAGGAACAGTATGTGCTGCGAAGAGAATGATGTACAGGCAAAGAGGGATGGCGTTTGCAGGGGGTGGCTTATTTAATGACTGTCGATTGGCCATGTACAGAACATACGAATGGGTAGGCGTTCGCCTATTCATCCTCTTCTTACATGTATATACATGTACGTAGTTGTAAACAGTTACGTACATTTACGCCAACAGGGATTGAGTTACAAATTTTAAGCGACCTTATGTCGCTTAAAAAACGACAAAAATGAAATTTTAAATTAATAATCTACATGCTCTTAAACAAATAACTTGATAGTGTTGGGATTTTTTGCGTTTAACATTTTAGAATTTGTAAAAAATTTATTAAATTTTTTATTTATTTACGATTTTATAATTACGAATCTTTGAATATATTGTATGTTAAATTTATAACGTATTATGAAATATGATTATGAAATTTATTACGGTATTACTCACATCGGAAATATATCTGCGTAATTATAATAGCAATTACTCCGCAAAGAAAAGTGCTATGATAATGATTCATTCACGCTTCCGCGTTTTTTTTTTTTTTTCAGTGTAAGACTTGTGGCATACGTTATATTTTATATGCATTTATAATCGAGCGATATAAGACACTTATTATTTAGTGTGCCTTATGTGGCTGTATTCTTCGGTCTCTCTCTTTTTCTCTTTTTTACAAAAACGAAAAGTAGATATTTACATTTATCTGAAACTGGCGTCAGTCTTTTTTACCTCAAATATCATGTGTTGTCAAATATCTGTAAAGTAGCGTGACTTATTGATTATCCGTTGGAAGTTTTCCCTACTGATTGTAAATTAATTATATAATTGTTGTGGAAACGATGATTTGTAAATATTTACACGTCAAGTAAAACAATTTCCATAAATATTGATTCACAAATCAATTGCGATTCGGATCATAAAGTATTTTTCCGCTTGATTTATTATTACCTTGAACTCGACAATTAGACTCGAGAATTATTGCATCAATAATTACTTAATACTTAATCAAGCAAGTCGATTCAGTTTCTAATATGTATTTTGTATTTTCTTGATTGTGTAGTAGTTTATTATTAAATAAAAAACCATCTTTATAAAATTTCAAACTATACTGGTTTATAATAAAAAGTATTAAATATGCAATATATTATTAATTGGTAAAAATATAAAACGTCTTTTATATACACTATATGGTAGTACAAAATATTTATGGATATTTTCGAAATTATCTCATAAGAATCTTTTATCACATAAGAATCTCTTGTATATCATATAAATAAGCGGAGATAAAATAATGGCGCAATATATTGTTCAAAAACTCAGGAAGCTGATTTCTTCCTTATACGTGCCATTACAAAGCTTTTATATAATTCAGGTTTTTTTTGTATACATGTTTACAGTTGTTTTATTTAATTATCAGAAGGATCGTGTACACAGAATCGTGTTATGTAATATTCCATCCGTATGTTATTAATAGCGACTGTCGTGCTTCCGCTAAATTGACAGTTATTTTTCACATAATAAAAATTTGTCGTTATATACTAATCGATATTTTGCATAATTATATTTATGTTTAATTGCAAAATGTTTTTTCAAATCTCGTTTATTATGACTGTGTAATCGTGATGAAGGAGAAAATTTATACAAATAAATACGATCTTAGGAGTTGTTTTTGCAGGATGTTGTGCAGAAATATGCTTGTATATATATATATATTTATATAAGAAATTTTATATTACAAATAAACATGCTAGCTACTAATCTTATATATTATTACAAGCATGTACATTATTACAAGTTACGTTTGTTCGGCATATTGTTGTTCATATTAATTGTCTTCTGATTTATGTTTCAAAAATTATTTCTTGCTCCCGTTTTTGCAGATCTGCTAATAGCGGTGTTCTTTTTAAAAAACGCGCGCGCTTTATCTGGATCACGCTAAGTGTTGGCAACATAATTTCTGGGACAGATTTTGTAACAGCGGACACGTGCAGCAGCCGTCGCGACTGATCGCCACGTGGAGGATCCCTTGTGATGTATTTGTTCTCGCTTTGCTAACTTATTTGTTATTTTGACACATTTTTTATTGTCACAACTTTTTTAACATTTCAACTATAAAACACGAACGACGCAAAAAACAATATTTAATTATGAATATAGCTATGAATATAGCAAAAAACAATATTTAATTATGAATATAGCAGTAATTTAAATCAATAGGAAAATAAACCAAGTAAGCCTTGAGTCCAAGCTGGTATCGGAGAGAAAAATTAATAATTTACGTATGATGTATATTGGACGTTTCGATCAGTATATTTGTGATCATCTTCAGCAACTGTTTATATACAAAAAAATAGTTTTTACAAAATAATAGAAATCATCCGTTAAGACCGCGAAAATAATAATAAATAAATAAATACGCACCTAAATTGACAAGTCAACTTAGAGACCGTTAAGTTAATTATTAATTTTTCTCTCCGATACCACCTTGGATTTAAGGCTCACTTGGTTTATTTTTCTATTGAAACAATATTTACTTTGTGGTGAATTTTCTACCAGCTAAGGTTTTTTGTATTAAAAATTTTTTATTTTTTTCTCTACATATATCTACAGAAATATTTTACGTGTGTTGTCAAATCAGTTGTCAAATCAATTGTTATAATATTTAATGCTAAACAAAATAACGATTATCTAGTATGCTAATAACTTTTAATGACATTTTATTTGCTTTCCGAAATGAATTTTTACTAGTAGATCGTACACACACACACACACACACACACACACACACACACACACACGCATGAGAGAGAGAGAGAGAGAGAGAGAGAGAGAGAGAGAGAGAGAGAGAGAGAGGAGGGAGATGTATAAGCATATTATTGAAGCTATCATAGTTTTTGAATTATAAGTGTTTAAAAGTGATCTATTATGGCGCATTGTGCGTGACAGTGTTCTTATATCTTGATATTTAGATAATTATGAAAATGATCTTTTAAAAAACTGTTTTCATTAAATCATATTTAATTAAAAACACATAATGAATACAGTGCGTATGTAAATAAAAACAGTTTTATTAAATTCTTGCAAAACTTTTAATCACAACGTTTTTGATGAAAAAGTTATAGGGTACGATCAAAGTCTCACTGCACCCATAGTATAGTATAGTATGTTATAATATGAAACTAGCGCTAAATATTAAGATATAAGAACACTGTCACGCACGATGTGTTGTATCTGAGCGCGCGAAATATAAGCCGCCTAATAGGTCACTTTTAAACATTATTGCATCGTGTGTCGCTTTACTTGCGAGATTCAATAGAAACGAGTGTTGCGCACAACATAGTGGAAAAATTGATATCAATATAAAAATGCGTAGAGATAACCGGACTGTTGGTTCGACTTGCAACAAGGATTGAGACACCGGTTAGTCATTATTCCTGTATAGTATAATGGCGATGTAATGTCGCGCAGACAGCTGCTCTCTCTCTCTCTCTCTCTCTCTTTCCCTCTCTCTCTCTCTCTTTCTCTCTCTCTCTCTCTCTCTCTCTCTCTCTTTCTTTTTCTCCTCTTTCTTTCTTAGTCGCTTCTCCGGCTTGGTTGCGATTATCCTTCTTCGATCTCGCAATATCGCGACGGATCTGTTCTTCGACAAGCAAAGGAGCAGCTGGAGGAAGTGTTATAAGACATGCGCACGACGAGCAACCGAAATACGGACACATGCTAATATATACTGCCGACCTGTCGCATACAATAATATAACGACGGCGATGCAATTTTGGATTCGAAATCAGTAAAGTAATTGACATCGCACGATAAATAATAGCTTTATTAACACTGAAAAATTGCTTAGAGTAACTGGCATCTTGTCGTACAATTGCCGAACTCGTGTCTGAACGCTGATGTTACGTAGTAGTTTGCGCGTAATTAATAAAATGTGTTTGCGATATAAAAGCGAATTGAATCGTTCTCCGAAGAGAAAGAAAAAGTAATAAGAGACTCTGTATTTGTGAAGTAGAATGAAATAAATAGTATATTCATACGTATATTTAGAAAATAAATTTACTAGCTTTTTTTAAGTAATAGAATATAAGATATCTTGAAAACTGAGATCTTCTAATTGTACAAATAGATATAAAATAAATATTCAATATTTGCAACAAGTTCTTGTGCTTTAAAAAAGATTTTACATTGTCATAAAAACGAGAAACACGACGCATATTAGTATTCGTCTCATTAGAGTTTACACGCTAGTTTTATTGGATTTAATCTACAAACTGCGAGTGTAAAGATAGGAAAAGAAAGTAGTGATTACAAATTTGAGTATAGTACTCTCTCGGACAAGGCGGTTCGACGATTGTGCATCGGATCTACGTTTGATATTTAATTGCGAGTGTCTGAATAGATAGTGAGCAAGCGAGCGTGCGTGAGTACGTGCGTGCGTGCGTGCATGCATGGCGAGCGTATGATACAAAGCACGGCAGGAATCTACTGGTTTAGATAAGATCTGAAAGAAATGAATAAAATAAGAATCCTTAAATACTTCGTGCAACTCTCTAACTTATAAAATCTATAAAACGTACTCTTCGCGTGCAATAACTGACACCCTCGCCGTCTCGGTTGCAGTGATTCCGCTAAAAGATCGCGATGTAACAGCACACTGCTGTGTGTGTGTGTGTGTATCATAGCATTTATGTTGCTTTGTCGGAAAAAGGAATTAATTATTATTACACGTTACGTGTTAATTAGCAATGTGCTATTGCGCTATGTTAAATAAACAAGGAAATTCGGATTACTTTTTATTTAAAGTGTAATTTATTTCTACAAATATTATTCTAGCTTTAAATAATTAAATAAATAAAATATGTTTTCCGACACTTTTATATCACTTAAAAAAGATGTTTATATTAATAACTGTTCAGCACTTTTTTGAGACCTGAATAAACAAAGTGATTTTTGATGGATTTTTGGTTGCTAAAAACAAATCCGGAGCAAACTTGGTCTATCACATCAGGTTTCCGAAAAAATTGAGATTAAATATGCCAAAATTGGCGTTTTTCATATCTACAATTTTTTCCGGCCAAACAAAAGTTTTTTTGCAATTTTATCTACGCTACAAAAAAATGCTTTCTTTTACTTATGATATAAATTTATTTTTATTACAGTACGATTTTTTTTTTCATGTACATACTTAGCATATTTTTTAAGTCATTAAATTGAATATAGATAATAGTTTTGCTAGACAAGAGTATAGTCACGCACTTCAGCGCTCTAATTCTAATATCTCGTAAAATTATTTATTTCTTACTATTGTAATTCAAACATTTACATTTTATAAATAGTAATATTCATATTATCTATAGTCCATTTACTGATTGGTAATACATATAATAATTATGTATATGAAAACATCATACAGTAATAAATATAAATTCATATTATAGATAAAAGATAGCACTTTACTATGTTGTAGATAAAATTGCAAAAAGAACTTCAAAAGAAGTTTGATCGCACCAAATTGATAAATATGATCAAAAAGCCAATTTTGGCACATTTAATCTCGATTTTTTCGGAAACCGGACGTGATAGGCCAATCTCGCTGGTTCGTTTTCAGCAACCAAAAATAAAAAAACAATTTGTTTAATTAGGTCTCTTAACAAAGACTTATTTTTGTATAACTTTAATAATAAGTTATTTAATAATTTTAATAATAATGCATTGAGTGAAGCAAGTAGATTTAGGCGTATGCGCGAATATAAAGTTAGAACGCTAAAGACTATAGAATAAAAGAGCAAAGAAAACGAGCAAGAGAGAGAGAGAGAGAGAGAAAGAGGGAGGGAGAGAGGGAAGAAGGGGTGATAACTTCGAAAGGAAGCGAAAAGGCGGAAGGTGAGATCAAGTGAGAGAAGAAAGGCACTGAACCGAATGAGATAGGTGTGTAGGTGGATAGATAGAGAGAGAAAGAAAAAGCGAGGTGAAGAAACGAGGGAAAGCGCTTAGATGTATCGATCAGGCCAGGAGCGAATAGAAGTCTCAACAAAAAGGTGGCAATTGTGAAGGAGGACAAAAAAGGAAAGCAACGCTTCTCTCTCTTCTCTTTTTTTCTTAGTTCCGAAAGCGTTACGAGAAGAACTTTTTTCTTTTTTCTTTTTTTTTTTTTTTTTTTCTTTAATACACGGAAACAAGACTTCAAGAGGTTTTTTTTGAGATTTGAAGATTCTTATATTTTATGTTGTTTTTATGTTGTTTTTATGTTGTTTTTATGTTGTTTTGTTCCTAAACACTTTCCGAAAATGCCATTTTTTCTTTTTTTTCTTTTTCACAGTGTCAATGTCTTTCAAAATTCTTTTTTGTGACAGTCGATACATGTTGCATGTGTGTTTGTATGTGTACACATGAATTAATAATTACTTCGAACAATTCCAGATGCTAGTAACAGATTTGTTGTTAATGGTAATGGTTTTCGAAACTATTTACATATTTACTTCAAAATCATATGCATATACTGATATATGATAATTAGACAAACACGAACACAGATTAACCTAAACTAATTTTTCGTGGACACACTTCGAAAATGAAGTCTGACAACTAGTTGGACAGACTAGGTCTGTGAGATTCACGCAACTTTAAAATTGAATATTTTCGCAAAACTTAATATTTTTAAAATTGCTTTTTTTTAAGTCAAAAGTTTAAACGATTCTGCGTCAATAAAAAAAAAAAAAAACTAAGAATCAAATGGTCAATAAGAGTCGACGCAGTATGTTTTTGCGGAAAGAATGTAAATATATATATATATATGTATGTATGTATATATGTATATTAAAATTTTCAGTAAATTATATCACTGAATTTTGAATTGAAATTTTCAATTCGTAATTCATATTCATATTTGCATCACGTATATGAAAAATCTCCATTTCACCCTCCTATCTAAATTAATATTGCGAAAAAACATCTCGGCTAGGAGTCGAACCTTAAATCTTCAGCTTTCCGTGCCAACGCCTTTTTTATTCGACCACTGAGGCACTTGGTGTTTTTCTCGCAATATTCGTATATCAAGCTAGAAGATAAACATAACTAATAACGCCCTGGCGTTATTAGTTCTTTCACTATGATTTCAACAAAGAGATAAGGCCAGGCTCTTGAAAGTTAAACTAAGAATTAAATGGTCAATAAGAGCCAACGTAAGATGTTTTTGCAAAAAGAATGAACACACACACACACACACACACACACACACACACACACACACACACACACACACATATATATATATATATAT
>QVOA01016467.1:0-15152 GCA_014825685.1 Pseudomyrmex cubaensis
ATCTTCAATTTTGTACGAACACGCGCAATGATTCTTTCCTCCTTTTCTCAGAAGCTGCGAGTTATAGGACAAATCTGTTTTTGTCACTGACGGACGTATTAGAGAAAATGAGCGTTTCCACGTATGCGACCGCATAAAAATATGAGCATATATCACTACACGAGAGAGAAAGAGAGAGAGAGAGAGAAACAAATTTAATGCAATCTGCACAATAAAAAAAATTTGTACATATAAAAAATAAATTTGTCACATTTTAAGAAATAACTTTTCTTTATATTACAATGTGCATTATCTTTGAGAAATTATTTGTTCTTAAACAGTACTTATTTAATACTTTAGTTTTTACTTAAAAAGTAATTATTTGTTCTTAAAAAGTAATGCAATCTGTACAATAAAAAAAATTTGTTCATATAAAAAAATTAATTTGTCACATTTTAAGAAATAACTTTTCTTTATATTACAATGTGCATTATCTTTGAGAAATTATTTGTTCTTAAAAAGTACTTAAAATCTACTTACGGTTATTCATAAAATTAATTTCAGGAGATTATATTGTTTTAATGGAGAACTAACTGAGAGAAATCCAACCGCGTTATGATTAAGTGAATTTGCGGTTGCTATGTTTCCATTGTTTACCGACACAAGTAACAAGTTGCAACGGGAAGCTTTCCATACGTTTGGAAGTTTACTACACGATAGACCGCCAGCGCATACGTCTAACTTCGATCGTAAATATAATCCGCGGAAACTCAGTTATTTTCAGAAGACTGTTCCCGCGCGCAAATCGAGTTGTGTCTCGCGCGACGAATCTCCGAGAATACTACACATTGTTGCTTCCTATGTTATCAAATATCTTTTTACGTTCATTTCGCGTTTTTTTTAACGCGCAAAGTAATTCTGTTATCATTACGACGGCGGAATAGAGAGCCGCGGAATTTAGAGTTAAAAACTTCATTCGGCGATGCAACGCACGAAGAGCGCATCGATGACGCGCGGATGAACTCTTTCCCGCTGCAATCACCGCTCGTGAAAGTCTCGCGAGCGCGGCTGACTTTCTTCCACGCGGGCAATTCTCTCGCGAGCGCATCGATATACAATTGCATGACGACGTGTCCCGACGCCCGCGGCGCGAGAATAATACTCACATATTTCCGCAAGCACTTCGAAAAGGATTCGTCTTATTTTCCCAAACATTTTCCCGAAGCGCGGCAGTTTCGTCCCTTTTTCGCGGAACAAAACATATTGGCCTACTTTCATTTCCACTTATTTGTCTTGTCTCAAAATTTCATTCGTTTTTCGCAAATAATAATGCGTGCCATCGGGGTAGTTGGTAGTGTATCCCCTTTCTTACATTATTCCGCTCTTCTTTTCTTCGTTTTAAATAAACCTGTTTCCGAGATAAACGTAATAAAAATTCTTTAGAATTTTCTCCGCTTTTACGCGCGGCTTTTTGTTCTTCTGTACATATCCGTTTCGAGTTTACACACGAATGTTGCCGTAGACTCTCTCTAATTTTGATTTGTGAGATGACCGAGAGAGTTTCACGCTCGGATAGAAACCGTGCTCGACCACACACACGTGTGTTTCAATTTTGAGATTACGAGTGTAGATTCGGTATAACGGAGCCTGGCTTACCGCCATATCCTTCACACAAGGCAACCGGAACCTTATAATACATACTAGCCGAGTGAAGTATCGGACAGCGTATACAACACGGAAAACAGAAATTTCTAGAATAACTGAATATTTCTAAAACCAACGGGTTTTCTCTCGTCTTATCGTTTGCATTTTTATTTCCTTATTGCGCTCGCACTCCTATGTAAAATAATATTCTCTCTCTCTCTTCTCATTAATTTTTTTAAAAATATAATTTAATATTATAATAAAACATCGCTTTGTAAAATTTACGGTAATAGAGACGCGCTGTGCGAGTTATAATTCTTACGTAAATACATGTATATACATGTATATACATGTATATATATGTATATACATGTATATATATGTATATATATGCTATACACGTATATATATGTATATATATGCTAAACATATATATACATATATATATATGTACATATATGTATAGCAGCGTGTTACAAATTTCATTTCCGAGTTTGAAACTTTCAAATGCGCTTCCATGCAATACTCGGAGAATCTTGTATACGACAGCGCGCCGGGCGTGGTGACATTCCTACCACAAATCTCGTGTATCTCAATCCACATCGTGAGAAAGTGAAGCACACGCTCTGGCGGTCTCGGGGTACAACACAGAAGTCTCTGGTGACAAGTGAGGTAAAATTCGCTCGACGCGCTTCGTCGTCCCCGACTCTACGTACTACGTGTTGTACATCTCAACGGATGCTTGCGCGTCCGGATATATATGTATGCGTGCGCGCGTTTCGCAACGATCGTGCGCGATCGTTCGCAGTCTATTTTGCTCCGTTAGCTCGCGGTTAGCGATTCTCGTCGCGTAGCGCTGAATCGAGTAATCGCTGATTACGATCGCGCGCTAGTTAAGAACTGCGCGTCAACTTTCTTTGGCGACACGTAGGCGATAGAGAGAAATCCCGAAGTGGAAAAAAAAAAAAATCTAATCTTTCGTAATTAATCGATACTATATTTACGCTATTACGTGCAATATACTTAATATCAGCCAAATTGTGCAATCAACGACACTACGATTATTTTCGTTTTAATATTGCTGTGCTAAATCTCAATATCACGATCGTCGGTACAAAAAAGCTCGCGAGATAAAGTTTTTTTCGCACCGCGAGCGTTTGTATATATATTCATTACATACGTGTCTGAAAGAGCTAACGAGTTACGTCGTGTACGTGTAATTCGTGTGTATGTACATAACACGGTAGTTTATATATACGCGCACGGATTAATTAATCGCGATCTGCAGTGCGCGCGCTCCGACGCGTCGCGTCGTCATAGTGCGTGGCGGTGCGGTGTGTATTCGTAAATTATGCGAGCAGGACGGAAATCGCCGGCGTCGTCGTCGACGTGTCGAGCTCAAATGCGCGACACGTGGAGTTCTCGCGCCACACTGCTGTTCGATGTAAACGTGATCGTTTTGACAGTAGTGGTACGTGAGAGCAGCCCCAACCGAGCTCGGCTGACGTTAGGGTCAGCGAAAGATCGTAAATCAAGGTCGTAGCAACGACGCAGACCGCGGGGCAGACATTTTCCAGCGTCTCCGTGGCAAATTGCGTCTTTCTCTCTCTCTTCCTCCTCTCTCTTTCTCTCTCTCTCTCTAGCGCAAAGCAAATGCGCGGCAAACGGGAACGCGCGATTATCGATAAATCCGCGAATTGCCATTCCTGTCGCCGGCGTAAATCGTAATTCCGTGATTAACTGTAAATTCGTGAAAGTTGCAAGAGAGATCCGGTGCGCGGAATTAAACGCGAGCTACCGTTTCGCCGAGGACAATCGAGTCAGCTTTCGAAGTCTTATTAATTGCCCCGCGTTTTAATTAGCGGCTGTGCATCTTGGCGAGCTGATTTAATAAGAATTCCGTTTAATCATTTTCTCTCTCTCTCTCTCTCTTCTCTCTATCTCTATCTCTCTCAAGATTTATTGTTCAAACATTAACAACAATTTATTTGTTACATTATGGCTTTTTGATACGTACAAATTAAACATGATAAAAAAATTAATGATATTTTATTATATCAGATTGATGTGTTAAATAAATCAACTAAAATTTATTGTATATTTTTGTCGCATCTCCTTTAATCTTGTCAGGATCATGAATATACAATGATTACATATCATAAAGAGCAGATCATAAAGCGCTGCACGATGAACCGACTATAAAGGATAAATTCAAATTTCGACCTTGCTTCGAGCCGCGCAAGCTCGCCCGGTATTTCATATATAGCCGCGCTTCGTGATACATTTTTTTCCCCGACGACGATGAGCGGAAAGCGTACATACAAATTTGCGAAGATCAACGAGCGAGCAAAAATACGCGTTCGAGGGAGTGGAAAATCGCGGGAATCGGGAGGACCGCGTCGCGGGGAAGCGGAGACGGGAAACAAAGTATCGCGCATGTATTTGCGCGGCGATTTGGTAGCCGACCAACGTTCATAAAATCAGATCGACGGTGCGAACATTCGCACAGAAATGAGCGACTTCCCTGCTACCCGAGGCGCGCATCGAGTTTAAAAGAGCGCATCCTCCTCGGCAATAACGCCGCTGCCTCGGCACACGAGGCCGTGTTGGGTTATCGATCGACGTGTGCGGTTCGCGATAAAAATCGGCGATACGAGGAATACCAGCGGCGACCCGTAGAATGCAGCTGTCAATATTTGAATGATACGGTTATGTGCCGCGGTTGGTCGATAGTGTGCTCGTGCGGATTCGATGCGGTTCGTAACGCGAAATCACGATTTCGATTGCGCTTGTCCTCCGACGCTTGTGTGCGATCGTGCGAGCCTGCTAATTAATTTGTAAACTGCGTAGATTGATGTTTCAGCGAGTAATAAACGCACAACGTTATTTTCTAGCGTTAATTCGTGACGTGTACATTTTATTCAATGACGTACACGCGCAAAAATTGAAACGTTTAAAAATCTACATGAGAAAAAGTAAATCCGAATTTCTTTGAATCGATAAACTCTCTCGCAATATTCCAATAAATTTCATTCCAAAGTGCTTGACGGGTAGTGCGGATCACTTGGGCCGCCGCGTTATCTCAATAGACTAGTAATTATTAAGTTAAACCACCTAATACGGTTATCGAAAAAGTGGATATATTTGAATCTGCGTCTGACGTTAAATATCGCTGAACATCGAAAAGAGAGGGGAAAAAAAACCGGTGGAGCACGATTCCGTTTCATGGCGAACGATGTGAAAAATATATCGTTGCGGGCTCGAAATCGAACCGAGAGGATGGCGCGCATTTATTATTCAACCATTCGTTCGGTGACTTAGAGCTCTTGTCCCGCGCTTTTACGCTGAAACGGAGCACGGTGAGGTATCGCTTTTGTCCCGCGAGTGCGGTTGGTACTACTACGGGTTGCGGGAGGGGTAGGAAGGGGGATAAACCGAACCTTTTCTCGAGAGGCAGCCGCGCGAGAATAGAGCGAAACGTCGCCGCTGTAAGACGTTTTAAGAATTACCGGATTGATACTACGCTCGTTTTGAACGCGAACGTTCAACTTGCTGGAAACGCGATAACAATGTGTGCTTCGTAATAGCGCGAGTGAGGAAAAAAAAGAAGAAGATTCGCCTATCGAGAGAAATATCGAATCTCGTGTCAATTGCAAAAACGCGCATCAATGTAATTACAAAGATCACAGTACGTGTGATTGACATTATAATTATTATTGTCGTTATAGAGAGGGAAAGAGAGAGAGAGAGAAGAAGGAAGAGAAAGAAAGAGAGAAAAAGGCATCGTGTGCCGAATAAAGTCAAAACTACTCACGTAGAGCCATGGCGGTCTCGTTGCTGGCAAAATACCGCGTATCTCGTCGCGCACGATATATCTCGGCGTGATCTTTACCTCTGAGCAAGTAGGCGGCGAGCATCATGTCCTTGAGCTGCGGCAGATAGAGGCCATTGAGCAAGCCGTGGTTCAAGTAGTTCATGTTTGAGAGCGAATTATAGTTCAGTCCCGATCTGAGATGGTTCAGACTCGTCAGGTGACAGGGGTGATTCAGTCCGTGATTCAGGCCTTGATCCTCGCCGAGCAGTTCGCAGATCCTGCAGCGAACCTTGGTCATTCTGCTCGCCGATTTCGTCGTTCACCGCGTTCACTCGCGCGTGTGTGTGTGTGTGTCGAACTTGTTGTGTTCGGAATTAAATAGAGTACCACTTCGCTCGACCGATATAGACACTCTCGATGATACCCGTAAGAGATCGAGCAAGAGTAGGTTCTCTTCTCCCGAGGTATTACAAAAATATATTTGTACGACTATATCACACTATACGCGCGTTCTGCCGCGGCACTTCACTCGGCTCTTCCTCTTTGATCCTCTGATAAATCGAAACCAAAGACACATCACGTTATACGACGTAGAAAAGATAAAACTTTCTACGGTGGGGAGGCTTCAGAGAGAGAGAACATTCTCTCGATACGCATCAAGAAAAAAATCCAAAATTAATAATGTACTACAAATGCCGAGAGAGAAAACACTATCCTTTTATAATTCAATGTCGCAGAAAACATCGTCTCGCGAGTAAAATATTACAATTTGTATATACGCACAATTACATATTTTTATATTCAAATAATCATTACGATAACACCGGCAATTATAACGGAACGATTATTTCAACTGACGGACAGATAGAGACAGCGATACCGACGACGACGACGATCCGAGGCCGGGCTTTTGCAGCGATCGTTCAACGAAAATTCGCGCAGCAAAGGCGTTTCTCGCCCGCGTCGACAGAAACTGCGGCCCGCGCTCGCGCTCGCGTTATCACGTTACGACTTATCAGCGGAATATCTGTCTACTGGCCGAGCGTGACAACGACGACGTCTCTAAGCTCCGCGCGCGCGCTTGTACATACCGACCCAATCCGTGGCGCGGGAATCGACGACCTTCGGCTATTTGCCGTTTCTTCGAACACACGACGGCCGTGATGCGGGAATTAATGCGCTTCAATTGTTAGCACTCGATTTATACTGCTCTCATACCTGTTGTCCGTTTGGTATATCGTACGTACATTAAAACGGTAACTCCAGCCGCCGTGACTGCGGTGAGCGAAAACTTTCCTTTCGGCGAGTTTTTTTCGGCGTAAAAACGTGTAAGACGAAAATATTCATGACCGACATCCACAGCATCTTAGCGAAACGCTATACGCTATACATGTCCGTATGCGTGTTAAAACAACGTAGTTTTAGATACGTAAAACAATCGAATAAACACAATGGATTTATTTTAGATCATAATTCACGGCTATTGATTTTCTGTCCAACGGAGAAAATGGTAATTTCTCATTCTTCCTAGAAAAAGTGACCATTGGCAGAGAAATGAATCAGGACAAATCACAGTTGGAAGCTTCGATCGCGCGCAGCACGGCGAAGCAGCGATGCTACTTTTGTTCTTTGTCTCTACGCTACTCTCTCTGCGACAAAACACACACGAGAGAGGAGCAACCTTGGCCAAGTTCCGCAACGGAATATTGGAAATTTTGTTTTACGACGCTGTATTGCGACATATTTTATATCTTTACATCTCGAATAATTATATTTTAGTACGCGCGAGAAACAATAATTCGGTCGCTTGTACATCTGTTTCCTTTGTTTTGCATTAAATCAATTAAAAACGTATTTCGTCACTTCCCTTGAAAATGATCAGTTCAGCGTCAATGTACAAAGAAAGGTTGAATAATTATAACGTTGGAAAATAGATATGCGACTCACTGTGTGTGTGTGTGTGTGTCGTAGCGGAGAATAAATCGATTGGCGAAAATAAATTTCTCTCGGATGCATACGTCTATTTTTCGATTACGTGCAATCAAACTTTATTGTATATACACACACAGTCAGTTATTATTACTCGGGAAACGTATGAAACGCGTATGTAGTTATTCGTTTTCATCGACAAATAACTAAAACGGGACGGAACGTACCGCGGTTAATGGACATGAAATCGTGGTCGGACGTATTTTTGTAGCTCGTCGTTATATACACGTAACATATCGCGCCGCGTGTATTCCACACATTCGAAAGAATGCGCACACGTGATTGCCTTCGCGCATTAATCTTTAACATTTCACGTGTAAATACTCGACTGTTTAACGAATAACATATTGCTTTTAAAAATTACTCTCTCTTTCTCTGTCGCAAATTCAATGCAAAAATATATTACATTTTTTCAATGATATGATAGCTTATCTAATAACTTTGAAGTCGACTATATGTTGGATTATTATTTTAGTAGTAATTAGAGAGAGAGAGAGAGAGAGGAGAGATCATTTCTATTTGAGAGAGACGATTCGATTCAATCAAATGACGAGTTTCGCTTGTAACAACGCAATGACAACTGCAATGTCATCCGCACAAGGAAATAGAACGCGAACGTTCCGTGAAAATTCTCGTAATATTGAAAACGCGAGAATCAGGAAATTATATGTACGTATGAATCAAGAAATCAGATGAAAAGTACGCGCGCTAGTGCACACCTGCGCATTCCAATCCGAAGCGAATTAGTAACACGGTCATTCTCAATATAGGTATCAACAAAGCGACTGCGGCGGAAAAAAAAAAATCGACGAGCCCTCGAAGTATATCTCAACGACGTATTTTTCTCGAGTATTATTCCTCTCCGTGACTTTCGGACCTCGAGATGCCCCATTCTCTCGAAGCATCATCGACCCCGATACTCGAAATCTTCTTGTATTCGTTAAAAGTTACGTGATTGGCGTGTGTGTGTGTGTATGTGTTATCTCGTTACATTACACCACATTTGAAGTGTAGCGCATCGTTGTCGGAAACTTGTGAGCGCCCGCGCGTTCTTTTACGCGCGGCAAGTTAATAAAAATCGCGCGAAAAGGTGCGAGTCAAGAAGCGATTCGAGCTAGAGATAATCCCGCGCAATCCGCTTTTGTTGCGGACATACTTTACGCGCCAGAATGCAAATTAGATCCCGCGCGCAACAGCACTTCTTATCCCGTGATTTCTTTCGCTCAATTTTGTGTAAGCAAAGAAGCGCGAGGCGGGTGCGCTACCAGGCGAAGCACCTGAAACGGTTAGCTCAGCAAGTGCGATAAAAGCGTGGCCTTTTATATTCCGCCTTTCCGCGGTACCGTCTACTTTACACTCCGCTCTCTTTTTTTCTTCCGAGAAAAAGAACCGTTTTCCCTTTTCACACCTTCTCTCTAACAAAATTGGAGTACGCTGAGGTGTTTAAAAGTAATACTATCATTTTGCGCTTTGCTCGTTTAATTTTTACTCGATCTTCTCGATCGCCGCTTCTTCTCAGCGCGAATATTTTGCGCCGCGCGCGCAACGTCGGTTTTTTTTTGTGTGTGTGTATATATCGAGTTAAAAGTCTGAAGTAAAAAACGTCTGAAAAAAGAATCTCGAAAGAATTTTATACGTTTTTCTCCGGCAAGTACATCACAAAAATAAGATTTTTTCCCGTAACTGAGTGAGCGCGCATTCGAGGCGCACTTCAGCTCGTAAGTGCGGTTCCATGCGCGGCTCTTCTTCCCCTATACATTTCTTTTTCCAGACGCGGGTAAGGAACACGAATGTATTCTAATTTAGCTCGGGGGTTGCAAAATTTGTTACAATAGCGAGGACCATAATCCGTTATATGGTTCTAAAGATGTCGAGTAGGTAAACACAAGTAAAGTTGAAAGTGCAGCAAAGTGCAAACACAGTGTATACTATATTACAAACTTACGAGATTACTTGATAAAATCTCTCTTTCTCTCTCTCTCCTCTCCTCTCCTACTCTCTTGGAGAGTTTTCGTCAGCGGTTAATTGCCACCGATGCGAAACGCTTTTTCGCGTGCACAAGGAGCCGTGGCGTGTTTTTCGATCTACGAAGACATTGTTTAACCGAGACCATCTCGCTTCTCTTTGATTACGTTAGCATTGCTAATCCGCAAAACTGCATTTACCGCCCGTCGTCGCTTTCTTTTTCCCGCTATTTTCTCGTCCGTACGTCCCTCCTCCCCCGACTCTTTCTCGAGCGCGCAGCAAAAGATCTCGCTCCGTCTCAATAGTTCGTGCTTTATTAACAATATACAATAAAGTATAATACCCAGAGGAAGCGAGACACCTTAACGAGAGAGTGAGATAAAAAGAGATTTTCTCTTTCGGCACTCGGGCGAGAACTAACGGAGTGCAATGGTCTCCGCGAGAAATCCGTTTGAATGCATTGCCGTGCGAATCTAATCCCAAATAAAGTGCGCCAGAGAGAGTTAAAAAACAAAAAAAAAAACGCGTCGCACAACCAAATAAAATCGAATGAATTATTAACGACGATAAGGACAATGGTCTTCGCACCGCCGTCTGCAGCGACAAGACTCTCGTATAAAAGGCGAACGCATGCGTGCGTGTACGCATTAATTCTTTCCCCGCTTCACCCGCCGCGTTCCGAATTCCGAACGTACTTTTTTCGCGCGTATAATATGCAACCGCACACGGGTGTGATTTTTTTCACCGGTCAATTAAGTACTACACGCGCGCGTTTGAGGTTACAAATAAATCAGTTAAAGTGACTTATATAATTTCAAGCGGTGAAAAAATTGCAATATCTTTTTAAAAAATCTATTGGTTGTTAATATTCAATTTCCCGAATTTTATACGCTATTACAAATTGGAATCGAATTTGATTTTTGTCAATAAACACTACAAGAGAAAGAAAATATCGGTAATTTTTATAATTTAAATTAAAAAAAGAGAGAAAGAAAGAGCGCAACACGAGGATGAGAACAGATCTACTTCGAACTCTGTTCGAACTCCTGAATAAACTTCTGTTGCCATTTCTGTGTATAGTATCTGTGAGCTCAACAAAAGATGCGAGTCAACTTCCCGTCCCGATAATAAATTACATTCTTCTCGAATAGTCACGCAAATGAAATGTCAACTCGATACTAGTCGGGTGCATTGAGAGATTTCGCTTTTCGACATTAATACATTAGGCGGCGCGCAGCAGGACGTGCCTTTACGAAGGACGAGAGATAAAAATACGCTCGCGCCAAGCACTTCCTCTTTACGCTGTGGCACTTTGCCACCCCGTGTTACCCCACGGTTTATACAAACGCGGCAGCGGCGCCAGGGACTTTTTATCGCGCCGAGAAGCCGATAAGCTTCTCCAGCCAGTCGCTTGTGAGTCACGCTTCCGTTCCGCGCGTGAGGTGAAACCCTTCGGACAAAGTGTTTCTTTCACATTCGTCATAAAACGATTATCGGAGCGACGCGCGCGATTACAATGTGGCTTGCGAGCGATATGTTCTTCCCTTAACGCGCGGGCACACGCGAGAAAATGTATTTCCTCTTTATCGCGAGAAAAATTTCTACTGACAAAAAAACAAAATATACCTATTTGGACTTCCTTCGGTTATATTGTTCTTCGGTAAGTCGTAAAATATTTTTCATCGATTTTTATTTGAATACAATATTTGAAAGCGGAGCTGAAACCTATAAATATAGAAACGTCAGCAACAGTGACGTCATTGGTCACGTGCGCAAGTTCCCTTCGAAGAACGCTACTAAATTATGCTTTCCTCGCGCGCTTCCCTCCCCGCTCTTCCATCCCTTATCGGGAAAACGACACCTAGCAGTTCACCGGGACGCGTCCTTCGGGAACACGTCGGCCATCGCTCGCGAAATCGTCCGCGCAAAAGAAGGCAATAAGAATCCGCGGTATGATCTCATCCGGGTCGGCAAAGCACGAGATCTTTTAGTGATTCAGACGCAGAAGAGCCTTAAAGAGCGCGGCTTCGAGGCGCGGCTCACAAGATGCCAAGACAAAAGCGTCACCGTCGCGGGGAAAATCGTCGACTGCTCTATGCTTGTTCAAATATATATTCGTCATCTTAATTTTTCCTAGTATAACCTGAAGATGTATATGTATAGGCCTGCGTTCTCGTAATTCCCATATTTAGCATCGCATAATTCCGTGTTTCTTCTTACACGAAGATCATGCGCGCAAGATGGAAACAGAAAAGTGTTTTCTTTTTTTTTTCAGACTAAATATAGAGTGGCACTAAAAAGACCCCAATCTCTCTTTCTTTGTTCGCATTGCGAAGTCGGTTGCTCAAAATGATGTAATTAGCTCACCTCGACCTTTCGATTTGCGTGAACAATCGGCTTTTTCCCAACGGGATCTATTACCCAGACAAAGTTAGCGAACTTTGATCGCGTCTGAGACGAAAGAACACGATGTGAACGCGCTGTGACTTGGGACTTATGTAAAGACAAGTCGGCGTCAACAAGTTGCATCATTTTCTGACACGAAGAACTTGTCGATCATCGCAAGCGCGCGAGGCGCGTTCAACAAAACGCCTAGCAGAGTGACGCGTTTACAAAGCTCAAGTGTTATACAGAGTGCTCGTGAAACGTATAAGATCAGATTTCTAGAGCGCAATATTGAGAAAAGAAGAAGTTTACATATGCAAGATAAAAAAAAAAAAAAAGCGATATCATTTATGTCAATGTGCCAACTCTACTGTAAATGTAACAGTAGCTAAATATGTAAATATAACAGTAACTAAATATATAAAAAGTGGCTCCAAAAAGTATGTAGTGTATCTCTAAATAACAATCCGATTACATGTTATGATGCAATCACAGTAACTTTACGTTGTTTAGAATTTTCGTTTGTATTCTTTTTATACTCTTAATTGACAAATTAATTTGTTACACAAGAATAACTAGAATTTGTTCGCTTTACGCGATATAATACTGTTATATTTCTAATTTATTATGGTTCTAAATTTAGTTGTACTCGCCTGAATCTCGTTTGTATCAAAGTTTAGGTGTTGAATATGTGTGTATATATTCTCCGCGGAAATACTCGATCGTGAAATGACTCGGTTGAAGGGTTAAGCCTAGTTCAGACGGAATAGCGTGCTTTCTAACGAGTTAACTAGCAATCGAACGTGTTCCTAATTGGTAGCCTCTAACGTAACACCCTAAGGGATCCTCACGTAGCATCCTACGCTAATTATTCCGATACGAAATTCTCTACGCGTTTCGTAACACGTTCCCTTACACAAGATTCCAGTCACATTTATCACATTACACGATACGGTGTAAAGCTGTACCTTCGTCGTGCGAGTCGCCGATAAATGTTTAAAAAGAAACTAAACACCAAACAATCGAGCGATCACAAATGTTTAATAAAAAAGATATATTGCACCCTTAATTTTTATACGATATAAAGTCGATCTCATCACTTTTCCAAAACTCGATTAAAACGCTTCGAACTATGTATCAATAAAAGACAATCGAAAAAAAACTCCAGAACGCATTCAGTGTTTTCTCACGCAAGTTTTAATATGAAGTAAACTTCAAAACTATGTGTGTGTTTTACTCCAAAATGTATTCTTCCGCACGTTACACGATGATTTCGATGAGCGAGAAAGTCGGCGCGCGAAGTCCACGCGAACGAAAAGCGCGCGGGCGGCGGTGGCGACGCGCAAAGCAGGTAAGCGATGCGCGAGGGGATTACACGTCAAAATTATCTATCGGGCAATCGACGCGCGCCTATAATTCAAGCCCACCAGTGTAAGCGGCGAAGGTATCAAATGGTAAGGCGCTATTATTACCTCCTTCTTGCCGAGCAATTCGAGACCATTTGCACCTTCCGCCGTGCCCAGGTGCGCCTAAGTACGGCTGCCGGCAAGAACGGTAATTTACCATGTATATACTCCGTATACGATATAACGTGCGCGCGAGTGCACGCGGTTTATCCACTTCAGGGAGCGACACGAGGACGCGACTAATCGGGCCTTACAAGATGCCGCGAACCGATTAACTCGTTACGCCTTGATTACGAGTCTCCACCAAGGAGAGACGTGGATTAGTTTCAAGATACATGTGTGTGTGTTAATATTGACGAGTCTACAAAGTAGAACGCGCAATACCGCGCGCGTCTTTTTATATGTTCCGAACGGATGTCGGAACGGATATATCACGGAGAAGAAGTACATTCTGTCGGCCGCTTTACGGCGCTTTCCCAAACGTGGAATTTAAATTTTAGATATTGATACAGTCAATCTCTGAACGTAAAAAAAAAGAGAACGAACCAGAAGAGTGGGGAGAATGAGGGGAGAGAATTTATGTGTACCATGCGTGTTACGCGACGCGCTGAATATGCAGAAATCATCAAGACTCTCGAAAGTATCGGTTTTTATTACCTCTCCACCGCATAATTCCCGGATTTGCACGCGAGATATGCGCGACTTTTCGTTTGAAACTTGATCGGTTTGAACGGCGCCCACATTCGATACTCGGCTTATTTTCTCTGTCAATTGTCCGAATAAAAAAATTTTTTGACAAAATCGCGGTGTCATTTCGAGTCATTTCGGGGGAGAGCGAAGGCAACAATTTGCACACACAGTGTGTATATATATATGTATATATCAAAAGTGAGAGGTATTAATATAACAATCGGGAGAGAATCAACATATGAAAGTTTCGCGATGTAAACACACCTTGCTTCAGCATGACGCGCGATTGTATCGCGCTGCTCCTCCAAGCGTACCGCGTCCTTTACGCAATAAAGAACGATCGGGAGCTTCCTGGAAGGTGTGCGCTCTCAAAAGTAGACGAGCGAATCCTGCTGGAAACAATGGTACGGAACATCGACGCGATTTCCCGTCGACGTGTAAAGAAATCGCGCCTTCCTCTCTTTCTCTCTCTCTCTTCTTGATGGATTTGCGTGATTGGAATCTCCTCTCCGTTAATCCACGAACTTAAAGCGATAACGATACCGCGCAATTCTCGTTATCGCTGCCTACTAGGGCGTAACGTCAAACCTCTCACGCTGACGATCGACGGTTTAATGCGCGTCCGCTGCTGCGTCTGGCAGGTGATATTCGCGGCGGCGGGTCCTGTGCGCGCGCGTTGCCGCGAGTGGCGCGGTTACGGAGCGAAAGACTCGAGTGCGCTCGCCGCTTCTCGACGACGACCGGCCGGCCGCGCTGTCGTACGTGAGCCGCGGGTGCGAGCGAGAGGACGTGCATGAAGTCGGCGGTGTACGTGACCGAGACGGGAATAGCGGCAGGTGAGAGACGCAGAAGAGACTCGCGGATGAAAACAGATGGAGGGACTCCACGCGGCGGGACGGACGGGACGAGGAACGGAACAAAGAGGAGGAATCACGAGGAGAAGAGGAACCACGAGGTAACGAAACGGAGCGACAAGGAGAGGAACAAACGAGACGACGCAAAAGAAAGCTTCGGGAGGAGGGAGACCGCGGGCGGAGAGACCAGACGGTGTGACGGAGACGGAGAGTGAAGCGACGAGAGAAAGAGAGTGGATACTCGAGGGGAACGAAAAGAGAGGAAAAACACAAGAGAGAGGCACGCGCGCGCGGCAGCTCGTTCCGAGGCTCGCGACTCGACTGATCTGTGCGTTCGCAAAGTCGAGTAGCGCCGGCCGGAGTCCTGCCTGCCGCACCGGGTCACGTACGAATCTGCTGCCGCATCCCACCACGCCGCGCCACCAC
>QVOA01016530.1:0-14276 GCA_014825685.1 Pseudomyrmex cubaensis
AAATGTTGATGTGAACAAACAAATTCGACAATGAATCCACCAGAGATAAGTCGGTTTATACTTGTATATAAGTAAAATCAAAAAGATACAATAGAGGTTAAGGTATTTGATAATCCAAAGAAAGAGTGAATAATTTCACTTCTTTCAAAAAGTGAAAGTTTCACTCTTTTCGACTGGCAGTATTTTCATGATTGCTTGGAATGACATTTCACTCCAAAAGAGTGAGATCTCACTCCAAGAAATTTAGAGAGTATTGTTGCGTATCAGTTTGACTTTAGGTGACATTAAAAAGGTCAAGTCAAGGTCACATCAATTTGTTTAAATTGATATGAAATAAACAGTAGGGAACACCTTACTGTTATTTTATAATTTAAGCTAATGTCAAGAGCTTTCCAAAACACTATAATAAAGTTATTTTGCATTAAATACTTTCAGAGTTATGAGAGTTGAAAATTACAATACTGCCGGCATTACCCAAAGTGTATTACGTAAAAGTTGCTCGATCGGATTTACACTTCTTGTGTGTATGTGTTAGTAGAAATAAGGACACACCCAAGAGGTGTAAATACGACCGAGCAATCTTGTTGACCGAGCAAGATTGTAACTTTCAACTCTCATAACTCGGAAGGTATTTAATGAGAAATAACTTCGTTTTGGAAAGCTCTTGACATCAGCTATTAGATTCTAAAATAACAAATAGGGTGTTCCATTTAAAAAAATTAATGTCCTTGACCTGACCTTTTCAATGCCACTTTTTTTTCGTTGTTACACTGTGTGTTTTAAGTGAACCTGCTCTTTCGCGTGTGTGTCTTGCATTTCTGTGCTGAGCGGTCAAATTGATACGGCTATTAAATAGATTTTTTGAAACTTTACAACTTTTGTCTGAAACATTTGTCTCAAAAATGCTTTGTTTTATTTTTCGAGTTAGTAGCCTGAAGAGGTTAAAATGAAACACTCTGTATAACTTATTTTTAATATAAATTAGACACTCTTACCTCAAACCAGTTGTTTTGCTGCACCTCCTTTCACATCCTCTGCCGACGGGTTACGAACTTTTTCGAAATCCTCGGCTACTAAACTCATTCTTTTGTCTCTAGTTGTTTGTGTTCTTTTTCTTGTAAAGAACCGGACCGCTTTATATCGACTGTTTTTCTAGACCGACTAAAATTAAAGTGGTTGCTAGCGGATCGTTGACCGCTCATCACAGAAATGCAAGACACACTCGCGAAAGAGCACGTTCACTTAAAACACACAGTGTAACAACGAAAAAAAAGGTCATATAATTCTAACAACAAATTACTATACACAACTCTTCAACTTAATTAATTACAGGCGCGCAAGTTAAGCAAAATAAGAAAATCTCACAATGCACGGTGAGCAAGCAGCTCGTGGATTTTTAGCAAAAGTGAGAAATAATTCCGGCAAGCGACCGAAGTTTGTAACAGAGAGCAATGCAGATACTGCCTGTACGGTTTTGCGAAAGAAAGGAAGCCGCCGACAATGCTTGGCCTTTTATAGTCCCTTCTTTCTGGAAAATTCCTCGCAGTTGAATTTCAACCGTCGGCATGACATGCGACTTTTTCGGAAATCTCCAGAAGGGAGGGTTGATTTCAGCGAATTATGTATCTCGGTTTGCTGCAAAACAGGTATTGGTTGTCCCCAAGCGACGGGGCGCCTCACGGTTGGTTCCGTGTTCTGCGCAGCTTAGAGCAGCGCGCGCTCGTGTTGAGTTGTGCGCGTCTCACCGTGGTTTGTGCCGCGCTCAATTTGAGATACTTAACACCGCTCTTTGATTCTTTTTGATGTTTTGAACATAAAGAAAGGACTGAGAAAAAAGAAATTTATGAATTGACTTCGTACATTGTTGTGTTGACTCACTTTACAACATTTTAACTTCCATGGACTTTGCGGTTTTTTTATATATGTAATATATGACTATTCTTTTTACATTTGAAGCGCACGTTCCATTAGAAAATCAGAGTTATCGCATTTTTAATCAATTTTATTTTTTGTATTAATGTAATTGTTTTTCTTTTTCTATATATATATAATCCGATCGCGAACTGAAGAAGACTCAATTAAGAGTTGAAACGTTTTGCAAATTTAATGTTTAGCGCTACTGTAACAGTTTATTTAATATAAATAAAGTTGTACAACTGTAAAAAACAGTTTTATAAATGAATTCTTATTTTTCGATCCCATATATATTTTGTTCGTGTTTTAAGTGTCTAGGCAAGGGAAGGCTACGCCCCCCGCAGGGAGAGTGGCTTTGCCTCTTCCCCTGCTTCTTCCTCTCCGAAAAAAATAAGAAACATATTTTCTTTAAAATTATGAGTACTATGTATCCATTAAATAGTTTACACATTAATTAAATGTATGCATTAAATGAATATTTTGTGGTATCCCACATAGCATCGTTAGTAGCACAAACGTTTCTGCAACGGGTTTTCCGAAACTTAGAAACGTTTCGTTAAAAATTTCTAAAACGTCGTAGTAACGTAGCGGGAATGTCGAAATGTCCGCTTTTTAAGTTAAGCGATCCGATTTCGTAGAAACGTATAAGACGCGATGCCCGATAAGTTGCAAAGTTTTTAATGTTTAATTTTTTTATAAACATTGTAAATTACATTTTTAAAATCATGCAGTTAAAACAAGAGGATATTCTCCAGGAAGAAGTGATTAATTAATTAATTATTTAATTAATTAATTAATCACTCCTTCCTGGAGAATGGTTAAGCAGGCAAAACCTGCATAGTTTCAAAAATGTATTTTACAATGTTTATAAAACATTAAACATTAAAAACTTTGCAACTCATCGGGCATCGTTTTCTACGTTTCTACGAAATCAGATCGCAACTTAAAAAGCGGACATTTCGACGTTCCCGCTACGTTACTACAACGTTTTAGAGATTTTTAACGAAACGTTCCTAAGTTTCGAAAAACCTGTTGCGGAAACGTTTGTGCTACTAACGATGCTATGTGAGATATTTCTATGTGGAATTTTGCTTATTGTTAGCGTGGAAAGTGTATGCGTTTCACTCCTCTGCGGGGGGCTCTACTATTCAAGAACTAGACACGTTGAGACAGGTTGAGTTGAACCTCGTTTAAGAACCTCGTTTTTTTTTGCGTGTAGCGTTCCCTTACAGAAATGTATTACTAGTAAAGCCAAAATATTACTTAGTTTAAGTAATAAAATCACTGATAAGAGCTGTTTAACAGTGATTTTATTACTTAAAATAAGTAATATTTTGGCTTTACTAGTAATACATTTTATTTCTTCACCGTTGATAGCACAACTTGGCACAATTTGCAGAATTGGATTATCTCTTTCCGTTTAAAAGTTACGTGAATGTAAAGTTCGGTATTCTTAAAATTTATGTTTCAAATTTTTAGTGCACTTCGCAAACTAACAATCTGAAGACATTTGTCATTGGCATAAGTTTATACGAGTTTGTTAAAAAAAATGAACTCGATTGCGATAAAGTGCAGGGCTAGGAAAAATTTTGTTTTTTTTATTTTCTCAAATATGGCTTAATATATTGAGCTGCGTTTTGCA
Source organism: Pseudomyrmex cubaensis (assembly GCA_014825685.1). Taxonomy (NCBI): domain Eukaryota; kingdom Metazoa; phylum Arthropoda; class Insecta; order Hymenoptera; family Formicidae; genus Pseudomyrmex; species Pseudomyrmex cubaensis. The sequence continues at coordinate 3,557 of QVOA01016530.1, forward strand.
GCACAAAGTAGCACAACTCTAGCACAATACAGCACAATCAAGAATAATTCAAAATTCGAAAAGTGCGGGGCTAGTAAAAATTGTGTTTTTTTTAATTTTCTGAAAAATCGTTTAAATTATTGAGCTGCGATTTGCGGCACAAATCGACACAAGCGTAGCACAATATGGCACAATAATTAAAAATACAAAATTCAAAAAGTGCAGGGCCAACTTCATACACATCAAGAGCTTTATATTACCGACAATGGCTGAAATATCTTTTTATATCTAAAAATCCGTAAATAATAGAGCAAAATAAATATTAAAATTAAAAAATATACTAATGGCTTATAATAAAAAAACTTTACCTGGTGTTTATTAATCACTGCAATTATTACTCAAACCAAAAAAGAACAAAATGTAAGAATTTTACTTTAGACGCGCAAGAAACAAAAACTATTCGTGTTCGTCTGTTAACGGCTAAACGTTGACTGGCGCAGTAGCCAACGAACTATGCAGCGCAGTAGCCATCATCTTCTCTTTCTTAAGCAAGCATCAACATATTCGAGTAAAACGTTTGAAATATTTGAGATTCTCAACTTGACTTTTGATCTAACTCCGCCCACAATAGTAAGGCGGTACACAGAAAATATTTGTCTATAGAAATAGAAAGAATAACCTTCTTCTGGATTCATACTGCTAATTTTATATATGAGATGAAAATGTGGACTATGTCGTAACAACCTATAAACTTTTTTTTGTTTTTCTCGAATGTGCAAAATGAGTGGAAAATTAAGAAATGACTGTAAAACAAGACGGTTCAGCATCCTCTTAAGAGGGTACTAAATATCGACTATAGAGACCTGTAAATCGACGTTTTAAAAATTTAAATTTCTCTAATTTCTAAGTTTATTTACTGCATCACATGAAAAGTACTTCTACAAAAGCAAATAAATATAAAAAACTATTTAGTGCTTTTACAAATGGGTATATAATGCTTTTTTAAATTCTTCTTTTTATTCATAATGATAGCATATGATAATTTATACTGTCATCACAATTTCTCCTCGTTCTCATCAATTAAATAGTCAAATTATAATCTGAGTGTCTCATTAGATTCTTTTTTGTCATACATATAAGCTTAGAAATAAATCTACACACATGAATATATGGTGAGATTGTAGAAAAAAAACTGTAGAAGTCAAAATTTATGTTTATTTTCGACACTCAACAAGAAGAGCACAATTCTTAGCACAATTTACTTATTTCTGTAGAAGAATTTTTGGTTTGATGCAGTAAGTACGAAATCAGAAAAGAATTTAGAAACATCGGTTTACAGGTCTCTATAGTCGGTATCCGGTATCTTTTTAAGAAGAATACATGTAATAAGAAAAGAATAATATAATAATAATATATATAATAAAAATACAAGAACAAATTAAGAAGAAATATATAATAGGAATAATAAGAAGAGAATAATAAAAATACAAAGTGTCAAGGTATATAGTTATAATTAAAAAAGTAACAAAAATCACCAATTATATACAATGATGAGAGATTCGCCTCGTCACATTGTTCGAACGCACATGTTTCACGCTCGGTCGCTAGATGGACGTGGCGTGCAAGATAATCTTGTCGAATGTAGTTTCTCCAGCTGTTCTCTGGCAAAGTGCTCTTGGCGCCAAAAAACACTTCATTGTACATACATCATCACGCATGTCAACATGCTGCGTAAACGCGGTGCATTGATAGTTCTGGAAGGTGGTGACCGGGCGGGGAAGTCGACACAAACGAAGATGCTGATGAAAGCGTTGATCGACCGGAAAATTCCTGTGGAGACCCGAGCTTTTCCAAGTAAGAAATACATTTGCGCAAGGTTAGGTTTTTCGCGCGGGAAAAGATTGTTTGATGTTATCTCAGCGCGGTGTAACAGAACTGAAAATTTTTAAATAAATATTTTCTCAAATTACACGTTCTTCTTAATTTAAGTTCGAATCTTACTGTGTAAATCTTTATTTTTAAAAGTGCAATCTTTTATTATTTTAATATTTCAGATAGAGGAACACGTGTTGGCGCGGTTTTAAGTGAGTTTTTATCGAAAAAAACACATATGCCACCAGCAGCAGCCCACTTACTATTCTCCGCTAATCGTTGGGAATGCGAAAAGGAAATGAGGATGAAGCTCTTGTCTGGTGTCACCTTAATCGTGGACAGATACGCGGCGTCCGGCGCCGTTTACGGAGCAGTCAATACTGGTAGAAGCCTCTTCTGGTGCCAGCAAGCTGACATGGGTCTTCCGAAGCCTGACTGCGTGGTGTTTCTCAAAGTGTCCCCACAACTTCAAGAGCAGCGCGGCGACTGGGGAAAGGAGAGATTCGAACGTAATGATTTTCAGCAGCGTGTTAATGACAATTATGAAAAAATAAAAGACGACACTTGGATTGTTGTAAATGCGGACCAAGATCAATCAACGGTGCACGCTCAGATATTGGAAAAAGTGCTGACAGTCATTGAGGATGTCGAAAGCAGTGACATAGAGATATTAACGTAATATCAAGGAAACATCATATAGAAGCAACATACATATAAGTATTTTTACACGTGATTGAGGTGTACATACACACTTGAAAAATATGCACAGATTAGAAAAGAGTTACGAAAACATTCTTTCTTCTAGAATAGTTTCGACAAAAATTTTCTATTTATATATTAATAATTTTACAACATTTGACAACGTTATCTCGAGTAAGATCTTAATAGGATCTCAAATGCATTTTTTTCTATTATGACTTACATGTTTTCTTTATAGCTTGCAGACACATTGCTACTTTTATACTTGGACATTTGTAAGATAATGTTAGATCTTGTATATTGTAACGTTAGATTGTTATTATAGAGAGTGGTACTTTCTTGTTATTTTTTATGAAGTATTATTCCGATAGTTGCAGAATTTTTATGAAAAATACGAAATTATTGACAAAAGAAATGACTTAAAAAATTTGAATAATAACAATAATAAAATAAAACTAAATAAAATTTAGTGAAATAAGAAAAAAAAACTATTTTTATAATAAATTCAGACTTATATATACGCAACTTCGTCTATTTTTTTAATAAGCATTTTGCGATGGGATTTTGATGTCGGTAGAAAATCTATTTGGCATTTCATCGCCGAGATGGGAGCGTAACCCGAGCATATCATATTACGCTTTCCTCGCAGAAGTTTAATTCCTCGCTTGTTCCAGCAGTAAGTAGTTGAGATAAAAGCTCTTTCCGTTCCGATCTGAATACATATTTGACCTTTTGTCAGGAAAAGTCGATGTCAAAGAGAAACCGTGTCTGAGACGTCTTTCAGAAAAGTCAGTTGTACTTCCCGGAGAAAAATGTAACTTCTCCGGTACATCTGAATTCACTCTCGACGAAACCGAGTGCGCGCTACTCTGAAATTTGTATCGCACACTTGGCGCGCATTTAAATGCGTTTGCTCTCTCATGAGATTTATTTCATCTTTAGACCTTGTGATTGATGACGCGACACGTTAGCGTTGTATCATAAATAGCGCTGCGAAACAGATGAGTACATTTTGAGATTCCTAAATAAAATTCTAAATAAAAGTTACTGTTATTGTCGGACGCGCAGATTCGACTTAAGTTATTACAGTTTTCTAAAAAAAAAATAAAAATAAGAGTGAACCGTTATTATAACGGCGATGTGGTGCAATAGATAGATCTCAAGAAAAAATTAATTTGACAACTAATATTGACAACTAAGTATTAAGACTCCACAAGCCAACATGCTGAATGCATGTGCGACTGTATGTATATTTCCTTTCTTTAAATGTAGAAATTATGGAGATTCAAATTAAATTTAATTAGAAAATTCACATAGGAGTTTGTTTTTCACATAGTGATGCAAACACAAGTCGTGTCAATATTAGTTGTACAATTTCACGAGTCCTAAACTTGTTGTAAAATTAATCTCAGTGCATTAATAAATTCACCACGCAAGAGTGGGCGTAAGATTTGCATAATATATTTGTAACAACGTTAGATGTCAACTGTGTAAGAAAAACGACATATTATGTATTTACTTACCACGTACTTTGTATTATTATGTTAAGAAAAATAGGTGAATAAGAATAAACGCAACATGACGATATCACGTTGTATAAATTCATTCTGATACCGAACTCATGCTCCTCGCTCGATCTACAACGTTCGTAGTCTCGGCATATGGCAACGGAAATCGATTACGTTCAGCGTGACAACGACAGCTGCTAAAGCTACATGATGATAAATTGCATCTCGTCCGCGAACTGGAACATGCACTGTGTGTATATAATGATGTCTCCCGCGTAGAGAGTAGCTGGAAGCAAGCGGCTTAAATATCTTTATGCAGGCACGTTCTCGTCTCGCTCTCTCGGGGAGAGAATATTAACTCATAGAGCGGGCTCGTCTATACGTACTAAGTAATCTAACGAAAAATTCAAGTAGACGGTGATAGATCTATAGGACGTCGCGGGATGAAAAGGTCAATTTTAATTAATGCGTTTCGGGAAATATGAAAGTTCTCTCTCACCGCCATTATCCGCTTGAAAAATGAGAAGTTGGTGAAAACAGCTTCTCGGGGTCTTTTGTTATTCGCGAGAAATGTCTTGTTTGCAAAATAATTGCTTGATAAGTAATTTTCCTCGCAATTGAAACAAACTCCTCGGTTGCATTAAACATCACTATCTATTCCCTAATGTTCCCGGAGTCTGAAGCGCGATCTGTCTAAAATGCCGTTTTAGTTTGCGCGATACCTCTTATCTCGGTCTCGGCTGTAAATTATTGCGGCTCTCTATGGCGACGCGCCATTAATCCTTCGGCATCCCTCATGTGCACCGAAGCATCCGGGGTGGCAGCACACAAGTCGCGTTATACGAGACAGGAAGGAAAGGGATGTCACACATCCGGGAATCTCGCGACCGTTCGAACGGCTGTTACGAGCGCGGAGGGAAGCGCAACTTTGTTTCGTACGACCGAAACTCGACCCGGTGAAATTGCATCCGACGAAGAAATCCGGCGGAAGCGCACAATGGAGCTTTCCAGTCTAAATTGATGATTCCGGGGCGACGTAATTCTCCACGTTGGGCGAAACGCGGATTTTCGTGAATTACCGGAAACTATTACCTTTCGTTCAAACTGCAAGTTCCATATTGCGCGCTCAATTAATAGCGAAATTGCAGTCTCAGATGAAGGAATTCCTGAAGCAGTCCGCGATATTACGGCGTCCGTGGAAATAATTCGCAGGGAGGTCTCTTTCACTCAGACATTTATTTTTATGTAAATATAATTATAATTCGTTTTGAAAATCGTGCACGAGAAATTATTTAATGTATTCTTTTGTAACAACTTTTTTAAATATATTTTCTTATGACTTCAATTTATCTTTCTCCGTTTCTTTTTTAACATAGAATATTTTTATTTATTTCGCGTTGAAATCGCTCTTCAATCTTTCTTGGGCGTTATGGTAAAAATTCCACGTTCCGTCTTGCACGACGACTTCCACGGTTTCGCCAGCTGTGCGTCATTATCACTGAGTACATCAGCGGAAACAGTGGGTATAGTCCGTGCCAAGTCAGACAAACCGAACACAAACGTCGTCTCGTACTGCTTCGTCCAATCGTAATCGGATCTCGATTTTTTCCGTTCCGGTTCGTTGTCATCGGGATCATTTCGCGATTCTTCGGCGTCGGTGGGACGCGATGATCGTTGCCTTTTCAACGATTTTTGCGAAGAATAGTCATCGACGTTTCCGGTCGAATTGGTCGTCTCGTTTCTCTCAACGGCGCGGGAAATCATCCCTGCAATCAATTCCTTCGCATTGTCAAACACTTGTTGCGACGCAACATCGCTGAAAGCCGAACTGGTGACTTTGGGCGAGGAGGACTCGATCGATCGTTCATTGTTCGAGGTACAATTATTCTTACGTTTTTCATCAACTACTGTAGCCGTTTCGTCGTGCTTAAGATCGGAATCCGCAGTTGTTACCACCGCAATCAATGCGGTATTTGCAGTGTCCCGAGTAGAATGACTTTTCTCGGAACTCCGAGTTGCATTTGCAATTGTTTGGACGTCAATAATCCGCGCAAGTCCCGCCGATATTGAAACAGTAGCGACGTCCTCGCCATTCCCCGACGTTGATTTATCACTCGAAATGTTTGTCTCTTTGCAACGATCCTCGCTTCCTAATTGAGCTTCATCGTTTGATGTCTTTCGCGAGTTCTTTCCTTCGCGATCGACGAGTTTTTTCTTCGCCCGATCGCTTCCTCTCGCTCGAGAGTGATTATTTATGAGATTCTCCTCCTCCGAATCTTCCCTCTCCGAATCTACGTCGATTAACGTAACGACGTTCCTGGATCTGAGATTATAACCGTGATTCTTCTTGGTCGATTTGCGAGACGATCGCACCGATGTATCATCGGACGAGATATCGTCGTCAAACGTGACAAATTTTCTCAACGATACTTCGTTCCTCACGTTCTTTCGCGAGTCGCAATGGGTCTCGAGAAAATAATCGTCGTCGTCGTCGGTTCGAAAACTCGTGCGCCGAAAACTCGCGACGACGAGATCGCGCGGAACTTCCCGCCAAGCTTCCACTAAGCTTCTCACGACGTTCCCGACATTCCATCGGCGCTCGTGTTTTCCAATTTCTTCCAAATACCTATGACAAATATTTCCGATAGATATTCTTTACAGCTGGGATAATTAAAGCCTCTTCAAATATCTGAGACTTATATTACGTCAAATATGTAAAATATTTCCTATCACAGTGATTGCATCTGTGAGATATGTATTTGCAAAATTCTGCAGATATTGTTTTGGATACAGTTTTTATAGAATATAATTTTGTAGCCTAAGAATATATAACAATTTTTTGGTTTTTTTTTACAAAGTTTAAGCTCATACAGTATCAACCTAGCAAAGAGTTTTTCGATCAATGTGAGTTACATACTGGATGTGTGTGCGCAAAATGTATTTTTAAACGTGTAAATTATTACACATAATAATTCGAACTAAATTTACTTTGAAAATTCGTATTGGATGTTTATTTTTTTTAAATTTCAAATTAAATTATACGAGAAAGAATTTTATTTTATATAAATTTTATTTCATATCAAAAGAAGCTTTAGTTAACTCGTGTCAAATTGTAACGAAAATGATTATTAAACTTTCGCGAGCACACGTACTTGCTTCTGTACGTCATTTTGACGAAATGAAAAACGTCTCTCCTCAGAGGCCTTGCCAACGACGGGAAATTGTCGGGAAAAAAGATGTGCTTCACATTACTCAGTTTGAGATCCCGAAAAGCGCTCGTACGATTTCTACGTAGCATCAACAGGATTTTGCGGTTGCCGCTCGACATACGATCGTTCAGTCGAGTCAGCCATTCCTTCAAGAGATTGTCGCTTATCAAAGCGTCCTCGCTGTGACCGTATACATGGTCGTTTCCCGTTATCGCGGCGGGATAAGAGCCGCAGATCAATAGCGGCAACTTCTCGGTGCCGGAGGCGTTGCAACACATCAGAATTGTCGCTTTCTCCAGGTTCGATTTATCTTGTTGTTGTACGGACGAAATTCTGCTCGGTGAAACGTCCAAGTACATCGTCAGCTCATCCAGATGAAAAAGATTCTCGTATTTGTACCGCGCGATGACGACGAATCTCATTGTGTCAATCCAGAGTCGGTAATCGTTGAAAGTCGGCCCGATGGAACCCTTCGGGTTAAGAGAGAAGCCATACTTCTTCAGAAAAGACGTAAGCCATCTCTCGGAGCACTTGAAGCCTGCAATCAGAAGAGAAAAGAATTACAAATATATTATCTTATGTTTCTTTATATTTATTTATATATCATATCGTTTTGAATACACTCGAAACTTTAGAGAAAGTGTTACATTATTGACGTAAAGATGTACAGAGTGTCTGAAAAATTTTGACAAATTATAGAAGTCAATCGGGTTAATGTGAACTGAAAAATCATTTGCCATTTTCGAAAATTTATTGCAATATTTACTGGGTTATTAATTAATTAATGTGAGCGCTGAGAAGACGGTTCGGATATAAGAGTGTATGATTTTCAGTTGTAAAAAAACAGCTGACTTATTTTTTTCAATCTCCCAACCACGAGGATGAGCGGCGTGTGACACGAGGTCTGTTTTTTTTCCCTGAACTGGCTGCACTAGTTCAGAGGTTATCTTTTGTTACACATATTAGAAGGAAAAAGATAGACTCTGAATTTTGCAACTGAAAATCGTACATGCCTACAGAGTTCGAATTCAACATTGCTTTTTATGCGCTTTCCACATTTATTAACTCAATAAATATTGCGAATTGTGTAAAATGACAAATAACTTTTTTAAATAACTTTTCTGTTCAGATCGACTTTATCTTCATACTTTGGCCTTGTCAAAATTTTTCAGACACTATATTTTTTTGACAATCTTATCTTACATACGTAACGTCTCTAATACGAGCATCAGAATCAATCTCTCAAAGACATTATTGAGGCAAGAAACAAGAATTTTCTACGAAAAAATATTTAAGTATATTAAAGTATTTTGGATCTGAAAAACATTGTCGTTTTTTCCCCCCATTCATGCCGTTTAGTATGCCCCACCGAAACCAAGTAATATCCTTTACGGATCGTTGGATCATCTTCAAGGAGTTATTTCGTGCTTCCGGTGGCACTTTGAGCAACGCGAGAAAGACGAATTTGGGGTTACATATACCGGTCACTCCGTACTCGTTGGCCAATTCGAGTGCTTTGTCACGTAAAAGACCCTTGTCGAGAGGGCGGTTCACGGCGTGTCTCTCGCACGTCCATTTCAGCAGTATGTCCTTTATTGTCTTCATGACTGCGTTGCGACGACGCGAGGCAGTATCTCAGGACATCGCGGATGCGGTTTTTCCTTCGTCGAAACCGTTAGCCGGATTCGACGGAATCGTTTTTCGAAGAGAATTTTTCGGCGATTTGCGCGGAGCGATTCTCTCTCGGGAACAAAAGTTTCCGACAGACGGGACGTATATATACCGACGATTTTCACTTGTCCCTCTGGAAGTCGCGTTGACAGATAAATCACCGCAGCTTTGTCCGCGCTCGTTTAACCGTCGAGTTTTTCCCATTTGGATTGTGAATTATATAAACGGTGCGATATGTCAAACGGGATAAATAATTCGTCATCGGAGAGATGCCACTTATCGAGTTAATGATGAACACAAAAATGACATATCAGATCTAATGAGCTTTTTGTGTTACAAACTTGAACGTCAATGTACAGATTCCACAAGTATACGAAAGTACGTAAAATATTTCTGTTCTACATCAGGGGAATAATAGTTTTTTTCTTGAAAAAAAAAAAAAAACAATCGTGTTCTTTATTCTCTCACATTATTTCTTTTGGAGATAATAGTCAAAATAAAATTTTGAGATTAAATGTGGAAAAAAGTCCGAACGAATGAATCATAAAATGCGAGTTTTAGCGCAAGTTCGGAGACGAGAGTGTAATAATTTTAGAGAACCTATTAAGAGATTCGGGAAAGAACGTTTTGCGCGGGATTGCAGATAATGGCGAAAAAAGAAAGAGACTCGAAGAACCAGTTTAAGAAAACGAGACTAGTTTATATTCCCGAGCAAATTTCTAGTCTAGAAATTCGCGCCGCTTTGTTATCTGGATTCGACGGATTTATAATCGTTCAAGCCAACCGGAATAATTTTAATCAGCCGTCGAGATAAGGGGTGATTTTAACGCTACACACAACCGTCTCGAAAAGCCCGCTTAAACAATGTGAAATATGAGAAGTCATTTTAACTTGTCGTCTCATTTAGTTCGGTCTCACTCCCCCCCCCCAATTAATGTGGCCGATTAAATGGCTGATAAGCAAGAACATTCTATTAGTACATCAAACTTGCTTCAGAGATAAAATTAAATGTATACAAAAACGTATATATACAAAGTGTCTGAAAAATTTTGATCAAGTCGAAGTGTGAAGACTGAGATCAGATTGACTGAGTCAATCTGAACAGAAAAGTGATGTGTCATTTTGTAAAATTTGCAATAGGAGAGAGAAAGAATTGAGTTAGTAATTAATCATTGTGTAAGCCAATCAGCGATAGTCCTGTAAGCGTGTATGATTTTCAGTTGGAAAGAGAAATTACTTACTTCATGCAATATCTTAGCAACGAGAGCGAACAAGCGCGAGCGACGTATGACACGACTTCTTGCGATCAGCTGATTTTCACGGCGATACAACTGAAAATCACACACACCTACAAAATCGTTTTCCGCGCGCTCACGCTCACTAATTAACTCAATAAGGTCCGGTTTCACAATTCGCGGTTAACTCGAATTAACCGAAGCCTAAGTTGCTGAATTCGGTTTAACGCATCTTTTCTTCCCAAACATGAACTGTGATTGATTAACGGAGATTTGACAAAGAAGATTGAACATGTTAAACCGAGCTCAGCAAGTCGAACTTCGGTTAATTCGAGTTAACCGCGAATTGTAAAACCGGGCCTAAATGGACGCTGATAAGCAATACCATGCCAACCCACATAATCGCCATTTTGAGTAAAATACGTCTAAAACTTTTAGACGAACTTTATGAAATTTTTTAAATAATTCTTTGAAATTTTAAAATATTTTTGTTAAATTGTTATTTATTAGATAAGAAGATGTTCTTTTAATTAAAAATAAATAACAA
>QVOA01016532.1:0-11285 GCA_014825685.1 Pseudomyrmex cubaensis
CGTTGACATCGCTACGTAGTTGTCAATGTGCACCACAGTGGACATTGCGCTGACTTACGGGGCGGCAAATCGATTACACATTTTCTTATAGGCCTGGCCGCTCTCAGGCTTCTCTCTGCTGATGATATATACAATCTGCCTGTATAGATAGCTGTGTAGCTATAGCTATATAGGACAGATGCTGCGAGAGGTTGTGAGCATTTTCAATTTGATCGAGTCTGTTACCAGACAATTTATATTTCAAAAAAACTTACGTTCTTAAGTTTATCTCGATTAAATTTTTTTTAGTTTTGTTTTTATCGATTTATTTTTGTTTTTCTTGTTAGCCATCAGTGAAGAAATACGTAAATGACTCCTGAAAAGGAGATAATTTTGCGAAAAGTCCGTCGAAGTCAAATTCTGTCCACGTGCATGTCATCCTAGGGACGTTTAAATCTTCGACTTGAAAGTATGCTCGCAAAAGAATCGAAAGGCAGTTGAACACGCCGGAACGTATAGGTTAAGTCATCCTGCCATTGAATTTCGTAGAAAGAATTAAACTACATCTACGTGTAATAAATTAATCGATTTAGTACACGATGGATGTAGAGAAGATCGCGATGTTTGCCGGTGTTGGTTTTGCCATCGCTGTCGGCCTTTTTGTTTTGTGGGGCCCATCACCAAGGCCCAGAAAAAAAGGTGAGAGCATCTGTACATAGATCTGTGTATTTATGCTTAATAGACATTGAATGTTTAATAAAATAGAATTCTGTAATGTTTATCTTGTAATCTTTATCAACATTGTAGGCCGAGTTGTTGGGATCAACAATTTAGGATACACATGTTTTCTGAATTCTCTTTTGCAAGCCTTAGCTGCCTGTCCTAAGTTCATGCTGTGGCTTCAAACACAGCAGAAGAAAGAAAACAAGAATTTTACTGAGACATTATTCTCTGTTCTCAAAAGTATAGTTTTGCAATTTGATATTTTCTCTATTGTAGAATGATGTCACACTTTTTTTTTTATTAATGATTTATGCAATTTGACAGAAATCAATGGTTATGCGGATGACTTGTATGGCAATGTAACACCGGTTGAAATTATATCTTCTATTGGCTCATTATGGAATTTTGGGCCTGGTCATCAAGACACACACGAATTGTTTCATGTGATTCTAAATGCATTGGAAAGTGAAATACAACCTGTTAATAGGGTATGTTATGCTAAATATCAACGTAGCACAATAATGGTGATAAGTAATAAAAATAATAACTTTCTTGCGTAAATACACAAACAAAAATGCAAAATACATAATAGCTTTGTGACTCTAAATGAAAGATATTTTATGCAAAGATGACACAATTGCTAAGTTCAGCTTAACTTGATGTGTAACACATATTTCTATTTGCAGATGATTGTATTAATATTTTAAAACAGAAGAAAAGTGTCTATATAGGATTTAAAATTTCCGTAATTAATAGCTAAACATCTTTTCATTTTAGAAAGGTTGTCTGTCTGATGCATTGCCGCCAAGTCCAACCACTGAAGTAGATGTGAAAAGTGTAGGTGACCAACTGAGTCTTAGAAGTGCTTCGTGCAATGATATTGCATCGGCAGAAAACGATTCCGAAACCTCAAAAGGCTTTGACAAAAATTGCAATAATCAAATAATGACTTCGACTTCGTCCATATCTAACATGTTCACGAGCTCACGTAAGCCCGGAATGATTCTTGCTAGATCTTCCGAATTATTGTCGCGGAATACCATAAGCAACAGCGATTGCAAAGACATATTTAGATCATGGAAGTCTTTATGTTCAATGCCGTCTATCAACATTCCGTCGGTCTCGGTGGAGTCCCATCCCTTTTCGGGTCTAATAACCAGCCAACTTCAGTGTAATAGTTGTTTTTGGAAGGTATTGCGAAACAATAATATAAATGATTTCTCTCTCAATTAAAAAGAAGAAATAACAGTTGAATTTGAAAAGAAGAAAAAATAATTTCTTAGCATATCTTATTTTAATTCTCTTAGTTCTATACTTTTAATACTTTTACAGTCTTCGGTGCGTTATGACAAGCTTGAGACTTTGTCATTACCGTTACCACCCCTCACTTCGTCTTTCGTGCAACACCACACGTTGCAATGGTTACTGTCGCGTTTCGTGGACAGCGAGATGGTGCACGATGTGCAATGTGATGGGTGTTCGTCGCGTTGCGATGCCGTCAAAACCCTCACTCTCGGCAAACTGCCCAAGTGTTTGTGCTTACACATCCCAAGGACCACGTGGAGCTCCTCAGGCTTACTAATTAAGAGGGACGACCGGATCACGTTTCCCGAAATTTTGGTGCTAGATCCTTACACTTATACAGAGACGAAAAAGAGAAACGCTCAGGTAATGAAGGCATCTTCAAAGTTATTATTACATATACAATGAATAATGATGAGTTTTTCTTCGTCTTATTTTATCTTAATCTTATCCAACATCTGACAAGAAAAGTGCTCTAATAAGAAGTAGCTTATTTATTGTAATTTGACTTTAATTGTTGGAGCAGTCATCATTTTTATTTAATTTTGATTAATTTTTGTTTCACAGGGTGACGCGAAATATCTCGATAATAGTCTCTCAACGATACAGGGTAAAAATAAATACCGGTTGTGTGCGGTGATCGAACACCGTGGTCCGGTCGATGCCGGTCATTTCGTTTGCTTTCGACGCGGCAACAAAGCGAATCAGTGGTTGTACACGTCCGACGTAATTGTCGAAAGTGTATCTTTGATGCAGGTGCTGCTCGCCAGTCCATACTTGCTCTTCTACGAGCGTGTTTGTCTTAGCTAGGAACATATTTTTTTGAGGTGATATAGGCAATCTATAAGAATTATGAAATTACGCATCGCGATCGTTTAACGATTACAACGGGTCCACTATTTTCAGCCGCGCTTTCTTGCACTTTTACTGTATAAAATAAAAACGTAAGGTTATAAGAAATCACGTGCGCGAGTAAAAGTAAAAAGCGTGACTGAAAACAACGGACATCAGATTTGCAGAATGCAGGAGACTGTCGAATTTTCCATAATCAGATTTAATATCGTCCGGTATATTAATTATTACGGTAGCATACATCGTCATAGTTCGTGACTATAAAACGTATCCCTAAACTCATACTTTCTTATAGCGGCGACTATGTATATCGAGTATGTATATGTGGAATTGAAAAACATTTTATTAGTGACGAATATGATGATGATAACCACAATAATAATAGTAATATCAATTGCCATTATTATTAAGCGTTGAAATCTAAAGAAGTAGTTTTAAGATACACGGAAATCTCTTGCTTCTAACATGTAGATTTCTATTGAGAAGAGACTGTCAATTCTTGTGAATCGTTTCATCAACAATTTGTCGTCATTAAATTTTATTTTTTAATGAGGACTAGGAGATTGTGCCAATAAAAAAAAGCTTTTTTGTATTTATTGAGAGCGGCAAGAATTCGAGGAGCATCTTGTATTTTTTTAATTAGTATTTATATTCTGTAGATATGGGTGAAACTCTCGTATATATATATATGCATATGTGCAATCACTTAAAACTGTTGCGGACTACGAATTTGTTTTGTTGTTTGTATAATATATAATATCGAAGAATTTATTTCTTTTTTTTTCCAATTCGCATACGGCAGAAGCATTAATGCCTTTACACATAAAGATGTATTTTTTTTAGTGTTAAAGTATTATCGAGGCATTATTGGTGCAACTTTATGTGCGAAGACATTGACGCTCCCTGTTTGGGAGCGCAAAACACGCGCTAATTACAGACTGAAATTATCTTAACATTATATACACGTATAATATGTAATTTAAAAATTCACTGAGAATGTATTGAAATAAAATAAAGTTTAGATGCAAAACACATATTTCGGTTTCTCGACAAAGACAAATTTTTTTCACCTTTCTGGTTTCCTATCACAAAAAAATGCACTAAACTTTTAATACCTCAAATACATCTTGTGTAGTTTTGACAGAGTTAACGATGCGCGCGTCTGGTGTCTAGTAATTTAGAAAATCATTAGTTAATGTTCTTCACAATTATGCGTAAATTTAATTTGACACAATTTGTAATAATTTGTTTTTACACTGGCTTAATTATATAAAAACATTACGCATTAGGAACGTTTTACTTCCAGCGAATGTTTGATAGACGGTTGTTGTTCTCATGAGTAATATAAGATAACGCATACCTAATCATTTTTAAATAAAAATTGATAAAATATCTGTGCAATTGTACGCTTTTGTCTTTTTGTCTCTCGCAGATGGCGCGCTCTAACTTCTGGAATGTTTATCGCAAATATTATATCAAACTTGTTCAAAGTAGCATTTAGTAATGCATTAATCATTCGCATTATGTGTTCTTGAGATGTTACGCGCCGTAGCTCGTAGTCGCAAGTCACAGACGCGACTGTCTCCTCGGCGGATGAAGTTGTTGCGCTCGTTAATAAATCACCATGATGGAGTGTCGGTGCTGCGATGACGACTGCGTTATACATAAATTGACGCTGGATCAGAAGATGTACGCGACGACGTTTTTAAATGAAACCAACAATGGCAGGAAAAATGCCATCATGGAGATTAAACGTTGGATCCAGGAGAGCGACGACTTGTGCGCACGAACTGGTGAGAGAATGCATTTTGATTTCTATTTTTTCTTTGTTTAATTTGTCCTTGTATATACCGCGTCTTATTTATTTACCGTGAACGACCGTGAAAGAATAATTCTCGCTACTGTAACACATGTATTGTCTGTGTGAATTCGACTTGATCAAAATTAAATTTTTTAAGTGCAAAATTACGCTCGAAACGAACAAAAGAGAAACTTCTAAAAAACAAGAAAAAAATAATCAGTATTATTAACTTTTATATTTGATTTATCCTTTACTTTGCGATGATAGAGATAAGAGGATAATCTACTAAAGAGGAAGTGCTCTGATATTACTCAGAAAAAATACAGTACAGGAAAATACTGTATACAGGGTGTCGGAAAAAAATTTTGACAAAGTTGAAGTGTGAAGGATTAGATTGGATTAGATCAATCTAATCCGAAAAGTCGTGTGTCATTTTACAAAATTTGCAATATTTATTAAGTTATTAATTAAATTATTAATTAATGTGAGTTGATTAATTAATTATATAACGATGCGTTGTCTATACTCTGCAGGCGTATGTGATTTTCAGTTGTAAAGAAAAATACCTTATGCAATCTCTTAACAGAAAGGTAAAACAAGCGAGTATGTGACAGCTTCTCGCGATCAGCTGATTGTCACAGCAATACAACGGAAAATCATACGTACACGCTTATAGAGCCCGGACCTTCTCTTTCCACGCGCTCATTAATTGGCTCACAGTTAATTAATAACTAAATATTGCGAATAAATATTGCAAATTTTGCAAATGACTAGTAAATGACTTCCGTTTAGATTGACCGAATTTATTTTATTTACATTTACACTTTAGCTGCGTCAAAATTTTTTAGACATCCTGTATATAATGATGAGATGAATTTTACGAATTGCAGAGAGAGTTTCACATGTTACGAAACAATCTAGCTCGACGTATAAGAAATATTGCACATACAGTCTCGTAAACAAGTTACCGCACACGATTAACAGTAATTATATAAAATTACCTGTAACGAGCATATATTTAATCTAACCTATATTATTATTGTTAAATAGATGTGATAAATAACAATTTGTTAGTGCTGTTTTCTACCTTGGTCTTTTAATTCACAGTTTATTGAGATCGTATAATTCAAACAATTTGCACGCACTTTAAACACAACCTGTTTAGCATAATAAGTCGATTTAAAATGCAAATTATACAAACAAATATATTGATAAGAAAACAATTTTAAAGAAATACGAAGAAAAAAATAGGTATCTATCGATATTAATATAGTAAGTTACATACAGACATAACATTATTAGATATCTAGACGTCCATAACTTCACGTGACGTCTGAGTGATCACATTTAATGGAGGTTTGTGTAGACTCAAACTAGCGTGTGAGCCAATGTGCTGGGTGTTCGTGCAAAATGTATTTTTTTCATTTATTTAAACGTCCAAATTATTACACATAATAATTCGAACCGAACTCAATTCGAAAATTCATTTAGGATGTTTGATCTGCATTACATAAACACATTGACCGAATAAATCCTTCGCTAGTTTGATACTATGTGAGCTTAAATTTGTTGCTAAATGTTTTCTATAAAATGTTCCGTGCGGAAGACTCCCTTAAAACTCAGAATATTAAGACTCAGCCCTCTCTCGGCCGCTATTCTTGTTTTGATGACGTTACAGACGAGAAATATATCAGTAAAATTTCGTTTTCGCAAATAAAAACTAAAGCTGTAAATGGCAACGAAATTTTTTAATGACATTTCTCGCATTTCGTCAAAAAAAAAAAAAAAACAAGAATAGCAATCGAAGAGAGATCGAGCCTTAGCAAGGGGAATTTGATTTGCACACAGATGATTTTTTTATCTTACGATTTTTGCGAGCCTGCAAATACAACATCGAGAAAACCAAGACCAAGATGTGGAATTATTACAAGCAACGATCCATCTTGTCAGAGTGGTACGCGAACAAGGATCCGCTGCGACCGGAACTGCAGGAGTTATTTAATATAGGGTATATAATTGAAACTATACTGTAAGAAAATCGAAATTTGTGTTTAGGTTTTTGTACAAATGCAAATCGCATTATATATCTCGCTTTTTCTCAATAACTATATTTTGACAGATCGTAATTGGGTTGATCGTTAATCCATTAGGTCGATAATTTAATTGTTAAATAATTCTATTTATTATATTTAAAAGAGATCACACACATTACGTGCTAATATATTGTTTTTATAAAGCTATAGTCTCTTTACTTATTTATATTTTATTTTAATATCTTTTTATTATCCTTTTCGTCTATTTTATATGATACAAAAAATATTTTCCTTCGCAATTATATATACTTTGGTTTAATTTTAATAAATTTTAATGTGTGTGTGTAAATAATTACAAATTTTAACATATTTTGTATTTAGAATATTTTTGCCTTTACGACAGCTGGACAATGAGGGAAGATTGGTCATCTTGCTGCGCGTCACTCGGCATGATCCGAGCATACATACCTTATCAGACGTGATTAAGGTAATATAATTTGCAGCGTAGCATTCGGCGATCTCAAACTTACGGCGATCTTCGTCGGAATAATTTCATTCTTTTCTCGACGAAAACAATTCCTTTAGGTCGGTTTGATGACTCTGGACGTGTTGACGAGGGATCACGTCGCAGGATCCGTTTGTGGTGTGATAGCATTCATTGATCTAAATGGCGTGAGAATGGGTCACGTCTCCCAATTGCGACCCGATATCGTATATAATGTGGTTCACGCGTGGCAAGGTTGCTATCCTCTGAGAATCCAAGCGCTGAACTTTATCAACGCTCCGGAATATGCCGATGTAATTCTACGACTGTTCAAACGTTTGATGAACGAGAAACTGAAGCAAAGAATACACGTCTACACGAGCAAAACGAAGGACGACTGTTTCAAAAATGTACCAGCTGACCGTTTGCCGGCCGAATACGGCGGCACTAACGGCACAATTGACGAATTAAAAGGTGAACAAATATGAAACGACTATGATTTAACTAAGATTTCTAAGGTTTGCAGATGTCGGTGCTAACTAATAAATATTCGTGTATAATTCTTATTTATTACATTAATTATTTACTCACATTTATTGGCATATAAATAACGAAATTTGAAATTTGAATACTTTTGAATTTTCATATAAATATTCTTATATTGACATTTAATTAATTAATAAATTTTTTTCATGAGGGATTGGGTAATGTGAACCTCCGTTGAAGATAAATAAGAAAGTTAAACTTCTATTAATATCCTTTGCAGAATAAATTCGAATAATTACTTAGAGACATCAATATACTGACGTACCTTTATATTTGCAGCTTATTGGAAGAAAACAGTCGAGGACAATCGTGACTGGATTATCGATGATGAAAAGTACAAAGTAATTAAAAAGTAATATAAATCATGTTAAATAACTTATGTGAAAAGAGAAGGAGAAAATGATAAAAAGTTAGTAGTTAAAGGTAGTAAAAGTATAGAAGTAAGATTACAATATATAAAATACGGGAAAGGAAATTAGGCTTTTTTTTGTAAAAAAGAGATTTATATATACATTTTTACAGTAGTTTCTCGTTATAAACAAAAAATTCTTCTCAATACGTAATTAAATATATATATATATATTTAGTACTTAAAAAATTAATATAAAATATTAATTTTTAATACAAGAGACCGTGAAGATTTATGTGTATTATAAGCAAATCCCTTGAGATCAGAACTTTTACTTATAACGAAGAATTACTGTGAATTGAGTTCTGTATTCATCATTTTGTATAAGTAAAATAAGATACATGGGTTTTATATGGTTTAAACATGTGTTGTACTTTCTTTCATATTTTCCTTCTGCACCACGTTTTTGTTTTTTTTTTTCTCTTTACAGACAAGCGCTTTACAAGCGATCACATGATCTCTTTATACATGAAGTAACACGTTAAATTCTTTATATATTTGTAATATATGTGTGCGTAAAAACTTCCCTTTTCATTTTTTTTTTTTTTTTTTTTTTGTACATTGTCGATGCTTGTGACATATATCGCACGCAAACACACACATACACAAAACAAGTTCATTGTAAATTTATTGAAACTTAAAAAACAAACGTTCGTCATCATGTCAGGATGTACACTATCTTATTGTTTAATCCCTCGTTCGAACTGTAATTTATCACACACATGAAAATGTGTACATGTAACAAGGTACAGCAGAAACAGCGCATTCGGACGCACCGGTCGTCCATGCCTGTCGTCGCTTCATTTACTGTTTTTTCGATATGATGTTTCAGATTTTTCAGATTGTTCGAGAAACTCGTAGATCGCGCCACGAATTTTTCTAACAATCCAGAACGGATGTAACTTAAGTCATGGGCAAGTAAAATTATACGCTACAATTAAACCACTTCTATTTTTATCTAGTAATTTGTTAAACGGATATCCCGTTTACGGTCCGATTTATCCTATCGCCGAAAATCGGTCCTATTCGGTTTATCCTATTTGCCGAAAATCCAGACGAAATGACTTGTCCGTGTACACGCACAGACGATCGCAATCTTAAATAAAAATTGCACTCGTCCGTAATTGTTAATTCAAAAACAATTATTAATTATTAAAAAGTGCTACTGAGCTTATTTCTGTACACCAGATTGCATTATTTTCGATATCTGCATTTACAAATATAATACATGACGAAACACACACGTAATCATCATCATTACAGTCAACTCTCCATATTTGCGCTATCGATATTTGCACGCTTCCCTTTATTTATATTGCGTTGCAATCAAACTAACAAACATAAGTTTCCCTTCTACCGCACTCCTTATTCCACAACTGCTCATGTCGCTGATTGAGCTAAATTATTATTATACCCTAGTATATAAAAAAAAAACTTTCTCCCCTTACAGTCTCGCGCAAATACGGAGATTTGACTGTACTTTCATTCCTCGCGCGTATGAAACAGTTAAAAGTACACGCGTAAAAATTAATTATATAAACTTTATACAAAAACTAATTATTAAAAACTCTCTAAGAAATAGTCATTGTTTTCAAGTATGATTTAATGAAAATTGATTGGTGTTGAGCGCGTTAGAAACCGTTAACACGCTCCGCTCGATTATCTCGAATCGCGAATTCTCTCGGCTTGTTGAAGCGATGAATCCTGACGGTATATTGCACTCACGCGCATAATTGCTTTTAATGAATAAAAAGAATAGAAAAACCCTATATAAACGTATACACACTTATACGCGAGGCAAACGCGATCATCCATTCGCACATACGATCATACAACACTTATTTTGAGCACACAACAGCAAGCTTGCGCACACGCGGCACATGTAAGCACAATAAGCGCATGCACGAGCATCACATGAGTTCGGAGATTCTTCCGCTGTGAAAAGTGCTGCGAGATCGGTGTGACATTTGAAACCGACACCAAAAAAAAAATAAAAGAGAAGTATATCTGAATAAAAAAAAAAAAGAAATTGTTTTTAAATAATTCTTCTTGAAACGTGTCAAAGAAACGTTTTGCTGAATGATATAAAGAAAAATTCTTTGACAGAACTTCGAGAAATTCGAAGATATATATGCTTTCGAGATTAAAAGATATTTTTTAATCATAATAAACATTGTGTATATATTGTACATAGATACACACATGTACAATGTTATTGGTTTTTTACCTACATCCCCGGCTGCAATTGTCAAACGAAAAAGAAAAAGTCTTCGAAAGTTGGCTTTGCTTGCAGATAAAAGAAACAAAAAAGCGCTCCATCGTCCGCCGATATGTCCGATATTGACGATTTTTATCGTTACGTGATTCCGCGTCGCGATGTCTCATTAAAACAATCATACATACATTCACCGCGATTTCCTGTACTTTGCGAGATAATTTCTTCTCTTTTAAGAACACTTTCCCTGTTGATTCAACATATAACACTGATTCAACTTTCGTTCACTCTTCACGTTGAAACGTTCGCAAGACACTGTTTCACCAAATACAGGGTGAACTGCAGTGTAGAACTGTGGAAAAAATCGCGCGAGTCGTTCTTATCCACGCTTGAACCTCAGCACCAGCAGACTTATCGTGAGAAACACGACGATCCAGAGGATGGTGGCGATGAAGCCGTTGTAGACGTTCGGCTCCGTGATGCTCCAGCCGCGTGTCAGCATCGAGCGAAGGGAGGTCGTCGCCATCGTCAGCGGCAGACCTTGCGATATGTATCGCAGAAACGTTGGCATACCCTCCACCGGCCATATTACACCTGTCAACAACGGAAATTTCAAATTAAAGTTCAGGTTTTAAATGCAACCCTGATAGGCAAATTGTGAAAATATTGCACAAAAATGGCATCATGAATAACGACGATTTTGCAATAACTGCACTAAGATGATTCGCCATAACGCAATAGTTTGGTCAGAATACAATTTTGAAAATAATATTTGTCAAAAATTAGCAAATTCCTTCGACAACGTCAATTGATTTTGCTGCATTAATGTGCAATATTTTATGTGCAATATTTCATTAAATTTTAGGAATCATTATACATTTCTGTAAGCATGTACATGAAGTAACTTGATTTCTTTATGTGCAATTTATTTTTGCAATTAT
>QVOA01016533.1:0-16594 GCA_014825685.1 Pseudomyrmex cubaensis
TTTGACCCTTCCTCACATTTTTGGCTATAACTCGAAACTAACTTTTCCGACTTATTGTACCTTTTCGCAGAGCGCATCACATATATATACATTAAATAGTTCGTACTTTATTCTTCAATTTCTATTAAAAGATTACTAAACAAAAAATTAAAAGACTATTTTCAAAAGTAATCTTAAATTTAATCATTTATAAATCATTTATATTTTATCATCTGTCCCGTCGAGAAACGCAGAATAGTACCTACAATATGTTCAATGTAACTTTTTGTTCAATGATTCCCATTTGTTAAATAATTTTATTTATGTTCTTATTTTGTATATAAATAAGAATATAATGGATTATTCTGTACATAAGTTTTTCATAAAGCTTTACCATTTTAATAATAAGTTAATTGTTCGTTCAGAAGAAGTTAAACGATTAAATAAGCAATTTCACATTTTCGATTCCACGTGAAATATAACATAAGAGCATGAGAAGATAGTCAATAAATGCTAGACCAGACTTTTTTCTATTTGTATTTTATTCAATGTTGATATTTACTATAAGCCTTCGAATATTATATAAAAGACACTATGATCGAAAAATGCTTATAATCATAAAACGCATTGTGAGTAGTCTACTGCAGTAATTGGTTGCAATTTTTGCACACAGTTTTGTACTTCTCGCACTTGATTAATGATTCAGTAGTATCAAGATAGAACTCTGGAAAAATTCTGACAATGTAGCTGCACAACGACGTTCGACAAAATGCTACATAATATCTATATGAAAGTTGAAACCTTTCTAAGTCCGAGAAAAGACTGAATATCTCTGGATCCTAGAAAGAATCTTACATGTTCACATATCTATATAAGTTTTAAAATTAAATGTTTATATGTGTAACCGTATATTACAGAGGTATCACGTTATCATTTCATAATTTGATCAGGATTCATTGTTGTGTTATATTTATTTTCTATGTAACCATACCGGAGCAAAACTAAATTTGTATGAAAAAAGGAAAGAGTAAAGTAGACAAGTTATTTTGAAAAGAGGGAGGCTAAGACACACACACACACACACACACACACACACACACACCACAGAGGTCCCAAATTTCACGGAATCGCCGCGAACGCCCCGCGGTCTCGCGCGACAACAGGAATTATTTAAGGTAGAAGGCCGCATCGATTTCTCTTTCTCTCTCTCTTTCGTAGACAGACGTCTCAAGTCCCATCCGATGGCGATGCTTGGGATCGCCGACTCGGTTTATAATAAGGCGCTACAACACACCGAGGTTTCGTGCGCTCGCGCGCGCAGGTGTAAGGAGGTGTCCGGCACCTTAAGGCTTCCAGTAGGTCGAACGAAGCGGCATATTTCATCCATTGTCGCTTCTCAACTCCGGCGGCGGCACTTTTCAACTTTTTATAGAGATTTTTATACCGCTATATCTATACCGCCTCTCTACGCGACGGTGCGGGAGTGAAGCGGTTTACGGGAGAGATCGGGAGAAAACGAGAGGGAATCCGCGGTAGAAGAAAGAGAGAGAAGAAGGCACAGGGCGCGGAATGAGGGGGAGGGTTTGCTCCATCGTGCCTGAATATGAATATAATAATGAGAACAGGTTTCGTCGTCGTCGTCGTCGTCGTCGTTGTTGTCGTTTTCGTTGTTGTCGTTGTTGTCGTTGTCGTTGTTGTCGTTGTCGTTGTTGTCGTTGTTGTCGTTGTTGTCGTTGTCGTTGTCGTCGTTGTTGTCGTTGTCGTTGTCGTTGTCGTCGTTGTCGTTGTCGTCGTTGTTGTCGTTGTCGTTGTCGTTGTCGTTGTTGTCGTTGTCGTTGTCGTTGTCGTTGTCGTCGTTGTTGTCGTTGTCGTCGTTGTCGTCGTTGTTGTCGTTGTCGTCGTTGTCGTCGTCGTTGTCGTTGTCGTTGTCGTTGTCGTTGTCGTTGTCGTTGTTGTTGTCGTCGTCGTCGTTGTTGTTTCGCTTCTTTGCTTATTCGTCCTTCAATCTCGCTTATGGAATTTTTTTCTCTCATATTTGTTAGGGAGTTGCCCTTTTTCTTCTCTTCATTCTTCTCGTCTTGCACGACAATTCTGCGATGCCGCAATCGCGCTTATATGTTGCATGCTTTATTAGTGACAACAACAAAAATAGATGTCTGTTATTGCGCCTGCTAAATTTCTCGCGTCCCATTCAATGCCACGGACCGCAGAATTCTTCTGACGCGAATCGATCCACTGTCGGTTATTGAAAGTTGCCCGTATAAGTGCACACCTGCTAATACATCCTCACACTGTCATGTAAACTATCGGCAAGGGAGAACTTAATTGGTATATAAGAGCTAAGATATGTAAAAGCAACAAATGATGCAAACAGGTTTTACCTTGTTATTTCTTTTCGCACTTGTTTAGGCATGGATTCATCGCAAGAATATAAGCATTTGCTTCACTGATACTTTAATCGTTTCTGTACTGACGACAAAATCAACTTGAACAGAATAAAATTGTTCGCATCTAATATAATTACAAAGTAACAGACTATAATAAACTACAAAGTTGTACTCAATTGTTGCTTATTTCTGTAAATAGTGTAGACATGATAAACAACGAGTAAAAGGCACGTTATCAAAAAAATAAATGTCAAACAATGTATTGTTTGTAGATACACCTACCTATTTAAGAACTATTGTGACCTTCAAAAAGTTTAAGTAAAGAAACATCGAGTTTATGCGAGTGTATGTATACGCAAGATATTAGAGTGTATAAGAATTAGACTTACAATTAGTTAAAAACACTTCTCTCTAAGACACAAGTGCATCTGGATTATATTTCATAAAGTCTTTAAAAGTCTACTGCATTTAATACTTAAACGACTTTTAATTCCTTAAGAGAAGGCATAACTTTCGATTTTTGAACATATAATTAATTATAAAAGTAATACTTCTATCATTCAATAAATGTTTTTGACATATATGTATACTGATGACATTGATTAGTTTTTTACTACTAAATATTACAGAAACTTTTCAAATATCTAGAAAACTTCTTTTGAAAAATACTTAAAAATATTTAAAAATTTCGTCATGGAGCTATATCTCTGTACGGACAGCTCTATCGCAAAATGAGATTCTTGTATGTTGTACGGCTTTCAATATGAGATAAAGAAGACAGCCATTATAGTGGCTATTCGCCCTAAAACGTCGCTTAGCAAGAAGTCATTATAATGACACGTAGGACTTAAAAGATTAACGAAATAAAATAGAACAAAATATTTAAAATAATGATTGTAATAAATTGTAATAACTTTTTATTAAAACTTTTTTTTATTAAAAAAAAGTTCTTTTTTTCTTAATTATTAGACATTTTTATACAAGATTAGTAAAAGACATAATAGTTTTATGTCTGTAAATATGTGTGTGAATGTGGTATTTTAAAAGTATAATGTGTATAGCTCTCTTACTATAATTGTTTGTTATAGTACTTATAGCAATGTAGTAAAATCTTAATCACATGTATCTGTAGCTGAGAAAATTATAAAAACATCAAAACATATGAGTCAGATAATATGTAATATTTCCATTAATATTTCATATAATATTTCCAATTTTTTTAAGAAATAAAGAAACTGACTTAAAGTACAAATTATAAGCAAACTGTTAATGCTAAAAATTGTTATTAAGAAGTTCCAATACATTTTTTAAAGCTAAAAAGAGGAAAGATGAATGAAACTAAAGAGTTAAAACAAACTTTGATACAAGCAACAAAATTAAGAATTATATAGAACTTATAAAACCATCTACAGCAGGTAGTGTATTTATATGTAATTATCATAATTTGCGTAATGTATGGTCTTTGAGCTTGAGTATTCTTGACGTTATCACTATATTCTTCAACAACATTTAATAATGACCATTATGTTGTATTCTACAATGTTTATTCAATATATATTATTTAAAAAACATGTAAAATATATACATAGCAACTATACATTTTTTCAGTTATTAAATTAAAATCTTTTACCTAGTTTTGCATATTATTTCTTTTGCATATTATTTCTTTATTATAATATTTATATTCATTGCATTGTTCTTTCTTTTAATACTTTTATGATTGTGTAAACAAACCAAAGCTGTTACAATTAATACTTCCTGGTAACATACAAATGGCTGGTACAATGTAAAATATTCTCTATTTATTAGCATAAGCATTTATTACCAAAACTTATAACCAAAACCAAAATATAAGCATTTATTATACCACTTTTTGTGCTTTATTTTTTTTCAGAATCAATGATTCTACGTGCTTTAGAAAATCTGTAGTTATACATTTTCTGTTCACTCAAGTTTTTGCCAGAATAAGATTTTGTTATTTTATATGAAAGTCTAAAAGCATCATCAACAATTAAAAATTCAAATATTTCTAAATTGCCAGAAAGATTAACAGTTTCTTTCAACAGATTTAACTGTTTATTACTTAGATTAATTTCTAGATTTCTAGATTTCTAGATTATTTCTTTGAGAATTGTTGAAAAATTCCACTATCACTATTTTTTATATTAAATTAGATGAATAATATTGTTTTTATTGTATTTAATAAAAATATAAATTAGGTTTTTTAAAGCCTCTTTATCTCTGTAAGTTCCAGTTATTAATGTGAATCTAAGTATACAAATAATCTGCGACTGTAATGAATATAATACTTTAATACTTTGTATAGTTACAAATAAAGTTTCGAAATTTGGAGGAGTCTTATTATGTAATTTGGATCAACAGATCCGAATTAGATAGATTCTATTGCCCTCAATATCAATTTGTGCATGTTTTTTAGTCTTTCTCAGTAGAAAATTTAAACTGTAGTTTTACAACTTTGATCAATACTAAACAAATTTCCTTTATTTTTCTAAATGTAGATTCTTTGAGTCAAAATGCTATTAGAAATGGTAAATAGCTAGATATCTGGAATAGCGAGATATCTACAAAAGATAATATTATATTAGATTTTTATTTTACAATATACCACAAATTATTTTGATTTATACTAAAAACTAATAATTACTATACAAAATATCTTAAAATTTGTGAAATTATTACTTTAAAGGTATTATAAGTCTATGGTTTGGAACACGAGCACTATTTTTTTACCGTGATGTCGTTAATTTAATAAAGTTTATAAAGTTCACATTCTAGTGTAGCGATAAAATATTTCTTTATTATTTTTAAATTTTTGAAATGAATTTCTATAATCTCCAAATTGAACTCTTATTTAGTTATATGATCTAACATGCCATCACCTACGTAACTAATTTCTTTTTTCTTATATACAAACAAAATATGTATACACATCCAATAAAGTATCAAAATTATAGAAATAAGGTATCAAAAGTTTTTAAAGTAGAAATTAATTTGCACGTTTTATTTTACTTTTTTATTTTATGAATATTCTCTTAAAAAGTTTTGTTGTGTCTATGAGTGTCTATAAGTATAACAATCATTGTTTTAAAAAAATTTTTTTTAAATTTTATTATTTACTTTCAGATTACTATTGATTAATCAATTACCTTTCACACACACAGATTACTCTTGATTAATCAATTACCAATTTATTAATTAAACAAGATTATTCTTGACTCATCAATGATTAGGGGTATTTATTTTTGTAGATAACTAGAGAAATTCTTGGCTTTACACCAAAACTGGTGCCATATGCTGTACGTAAGTGCAAAATATATATTTTTAACGAATAATTTAATACAAAGAAAATTGAATAACAATTCTAAAATGTATATAGAATGCGCTACTTTGCATCACATATATGTAAACTACTTATTTAAATCCCTAATAAAATTTAAAAAATCTCAATGCAAAAAAGATGTCTTAGCCAGAAGTCAAACCTAGATCTTTTCTGCATTTTGTACAGTCGCCTTCCCAATTCGGCCACAAATTAGGTATTAGGTAAATTTCTCAATAAGAAACTAGGTAAATTCAAGTGTAAGATGCTATTTCTAAAACAAAACAATCATTAAAATATCATATTAGAACTTTTTTAAATTGTAAAGTCTTAAAAAAAAACAAAACAATTTTTAGAGTTACGCACTTTTCTGTTGTTTTTCTTCACAGATGTCAGTAAAAAGCTAATGCTGAAATTATTATTTTACAAAGGTCTATGTCAGGATCATGCTTGAAAAAACTTGCTGTAAACGCGTAATAATGAATCGTCTCATTAACTTTCGTATGCGTGACACTCTCGAAGAACCAGTTTTAAGAGTTTTCGTTTTTATCCGCGCCTTCTTGAAACAGGCAACAGCTTCTCAAGAGCAATTCCCCATCAATTAATTACCCGATTAATCAACGTCAGGCAGTGTCGCACGCGTATATGCAAAAGCACTTTTTCGCAGCTTCTCACAAGCGGTAAGTGTCCATAGAAGTGCTGATATTGCCGTAAAAAAGAAGAAAAAAAGCAACTAAAAGTTATGTGCAAGTAATAATAACGACTGTCTAGGAAAGGAAAAAATATAGGAGAAAACATTTTTTGGCCGTACACGAGCAAAAGTGAGAGAAAGCGGAATCGGCTGAAAGAAAGAAGGAGATGGTGAGAAATTGAAGAAATCTTAAAAAAAAAAAGAGAAAAAAGCGAGTTACGAAGTTAAGAAGAAAGGAGAAGCAAGGAATGTTGTACATAAAGGTGTTGAGGCCGATAGCAGCAAGAGAGCAACAGAGCCAAAGAAGCCGCTGGAAAAAAGACACGGTCACGAGAGAGAGGAGAAACGCGATCTTCTTGGACACAGCAGATGAGAGAAAGAAAGAAAAAATGAAAAGTGGAGGAACGATGAGAGAAACGCAAAGAGAGGGAGGGAAAGATGCAAGGATGTGTGTATATGATTATCGATATATTACGGGAGGGAAAGGATACGTTGGTGTGCGTACAAAAAGGTGAAAAGGAGGGACATATTTTATATTTATGGGTATTTGCCGCTACTGTGCTCTCGTACCGGCGGCTTGTGGCAGAGAACTAACCGACGTTCCTCTTTTCCTTCTTTCTATTCCCTCTTCTTCTTCCTCTCTTGCTCCTTTGGCATCGTTGTTCCGTCCCGTCGCCTGGGTATCATCTTTTTTCCGTCGAGGAGTTCTCAGTGCAGGACGCTGCGCAACCGGCGGCTGGACCATGTGTCATCTTCCGATGCCATCCCATATTCCGTTCCTACCATGATATGCTCAAGGCTCGTTCTACGCTGGACACTCTTTATATAAGTGTATGCACGTGTATGTATGAGTGTGTGTATGTTTGTTCTATATCTATATATAAACGCGAGGTGCCGCGTATGCGGTACAGCCAGTGCCATAAGAATTCCGAAGAACCTTTGCCAGGTACTTTAGCGTTTCTCGCGAAGCTCTTCTCAGGTTTACGTTGCCAAGTTTTTTGCGTATTGGCGTACTCTATGGAACTCGGTTGGATATGAATATGCACGGTCATTCTGAGCACGATAAACTTGTGAGCGTTGAATCGCGCGATTGAAAAAAGCCGGGTGATGTAAACTTCTTTGTTTGCTCCTTGACTTTGTGACAGAGTTTTTATGCAGATTTTCAGATTTCTTGTCTTGCAATTCAATCTTTTGTTTGCGAATATAAAATTTGCGTTAAAACATATATATACGAAGACGAGACTGATAGTAATATTTCAAAATATATTGCTATCAGTTTCGTGGATTATTGTATTTAAATCTAAAGATCATAGTACTCGATCGGTAGCGGACACACACACACACATACACACATTGCGCTGCGCAGTTCATAATTTATTACAAATCTGATGCAATAAATTTACAAGATTAATTAGATGCAAATAACTGTCATACTTAAAATGTGCTTGCAGTACGTTGATTTAGAATGTACGTGTTTATTTAGGCATGCGAAAGCCAATCAACGTAGAAGTGATTATGTAATCGCATTACTATGCAAACCGAGGAACAGCACAGACTGGAGAGCTCTCCGATTAGCTAGTCGGACACGCTACTCGGTGTATCGAGCAAGGTTAATTCCGATAGTTACTTTCTATGTCCAAGTTTACAAAATGTTGATAAATTCTAAACTTAGTTAACTATAGTTAGTCATAACTAACAACTTAATGTTTTGATTTGTAACTGGAAGTACAACGCGTTATTTCGATGCTTACTCTTTCAGTAACAAAATGCATTTAACTTTTATTTACATCAAATATTTTGTAAATTAAAATCGTATTAACATTATATTCATAAGTTACATTTGATGTTTGACGCCAAATATGCAATTAGATAATTAAGTTTAGACGAAACGAATACAATTTCTTACGAGGACTGTATGTCGGAGCCATCATTGACAGCGTCATTTTCGATCTTCTCTTTTATTCTTTTTCTCGTCTTTCTATTTCGATTGCTCTTCTTCCCGCACTCTTTCTGATTTTTATTTTTTGCATGCGTTTGCCGAAGAATTTACGAGCATAGTTTGGAGCTCCAAGCCACCTGGGTGTCTCATTCCTTAATTAAGGATGTGCCACCGATGTGCTATTTCTTATGGATATGTCTTTTCTTCGTGCCGCGATCACGCTGATGACCATGACCTCCTCTATTCGTATGGGAAGCATAGATTAGACGACAATAAAAAAAAAAAGAAAAAAAAAAAAAAAAAAAAAAAAAAAAAAAAAAAAAAAAAAAAAAAAAAAAAAAAAAAAAAAAAAAATCTCTACAGTTTTATTCTACATATTTTTCTTTTTTCACATACATATTTCGGCAGATATTTGTTGTAGTCAAATCAACAAACTAAAAAAAAATATTGACAAAAAAGATTTGGAATTCTTTAAAGGAAGAATCAAATATTGTCGATTGAGACTTTGAAACAATCTAAATGTAGAATTAAAATAGAATATATTAAAGTCGCGTACACAGAAAAAACGTCTAAATCACAGATCATCATAAGAGATAATATTTTCACATAATGAATACTGCAGTTGTTCAATAAATACTGTGTATGCGTTATATGTATGATTATTATTAATGAAATAACATTAATTATTTACGTGCAAAGGATAAACAAGATATGGATTAGCGTGCGATAGTTTCAAGACACATATCTTTTCTTCGATACTTTGCGGCGCGGCACGGTTTACTCGTTACGAGTGCCCGCTCGCGTGATTCGAATCGTCGAATTATACTAGTTGCGCGCGAATCATTTACGTCGCCCACGCACCCGCCAAATTAAGCCAGCCCAGGCAAGAGGTAGCATTCGAGAGGATCAAGTAAGAAGAAAGATCGTGTTGAGCACACCGAGCGTGGATCCTTAATGCGAAACGACTATGAGCGACGAACCATGAGCATCCCATCTAATGCCTTCTAAAAGCATCTTCCGACGCGCGAACAAAGTAAAAGCGGAGCACAAGCGAAAGAAAATACAAGAAGCATTAGCAAAGCGGAACTCGAAGAAACGAAACGGAAGTCAGGGGTGCGAGAGAGCAGCATGCTCTCATGCATGCTGTATAGAAGCATTGTAAAGTGATTTGCCGAGACATGTCCAAACAGAATCGAGAAGTCTTTATCCGGCCTTTCTTGTTCTTCCTGTTCTGCGGTTTCAGCAGCTCAGGAGAGAAGACGAATAATATGAATCATTATCGTGACTATTATCGTGCGATAGATGCCACCCATGGAGAGATGGATCAAGGGATACGCCAACGGCTGGTTAATGGTTTACCGAAGGGGTGGCTTTATTACGCTTGCCTGGGCGTGTAACACCGAAAGATCGCACCCGCAGTGACGATTGTGAAGAAGGGGATTGCGGCTTGACCGAGATGCATTGATGAAAAATTGCGGTGTGGACGTTTGTGGACGTTTGTGGATTTCGGGAATCGCGATGTTATGTGCGTGAATATTTCCAAACTGTAAAAGCGGAAATTATTGCATCAAAACTAAGATAGAGTTTAATATTATTTATTAGATTAAAAATAAATTGTTTCTCTTTTAAAAAGTTATGCTAATATATACATATATTTTTTTAATCGATAAATATAATAATTTTTGTTTTTGTTTTTGTAAATCAATTATAATTTATAAAACGATATTGAAATTTATATTGCTAAAATATCTTTTAAACGCAAAATTTTGTAAGACGTTTTATATTTAAGATATACACACACGCACGCACACACACACACATATTGTATATACATATATATAGCAACACATATAGAAGATTCTACAATTTTTTCTGTCCCGACGATCGCAATCATGTAAAGAAACATGAAATCCGTCACGCTTTTCAGAGATCTTATCCGTGAACAAAATGTCCGCATTTTTACCCTCAGTTTACTCTCTCTTAGCTGTAGCCGCTGAATACTCTCGTGCCTGGAACACGCCCTTTCTTGTGGCCGTTTTCGCCGAAAATACAACAGTACTGATGAAAAGAACTCGTCGAAGCGTTAAGTGATGGAAAACACAAAAAAACGTTCATTCAAAAATCTAAAGGTCGGAACGGACACATGCACTGAACGGTAGGAACAGTCAGAGAGTAGGACACGTAGTCGGGCTAAGTAGTCATCTCGCACCGCAGGCGTCGGTCGTCAAGGGTCACAACATCCTCAAGATTGGCTATCCCTTGTAGAGTTTACATCGGTTTCTTGTCACAAAAACCGCAGAAATGTCACTAACTTCAATAAGGATCTTTTTGCCCTCTGAGAGGATGTTTTCTTTTCTCTTGCAAATATTCTTTTAGTTGACACGAACCAGAATAGAAAATGATTAATTAGAAAAATCCCGAGAGGTTCAGTTTGTAAAAATATAATCCATCATTTTTTGTCACCGAAAAATTTGCAAACGATAATGCAACCAAATGTCTGTCAAAATGTTTTATATGTATTTTATTTTGTGTTAGAAAAAAGTATGGATGCAAACGTTTACTATTTGTGGCCGTTCAAAGAAAGATAGTCTTCAAAACTTATATATTTATAAACTTATAGATATTTATTTCATTCTTTTGTAGTTTGTTATATAAATATATGTTATATTGATATATTTACATTAATCGAGTGTTGCAATCGCGCGCATAGTAATTTATTAACATTACTCTAACTGTGTGTAATAAGAAATTATTTACATTAAAGATACCTATATTATACACAACCGTGTTTTTGCATACCTAACATTTGTCGCGTTTTTTTACTAATTTAAATCATTTTTTGTATAATGTGTGTGTGCATACGACATGAAAATATATTTAAAATCTTAGAAAAATCGCGCGCGCGACTTGAGTATACTTCACAAAAATTGCGGGTTGATTCTCTCGAAACGACGATCACCGTTGCGGTGACTGTTTGGATGAAAACCGGTTTAATTCCAAGCTTTTGCTGTAAGACGTCTATTCAATTATTTTACTGTAAATTTAAGTAGCGATGAATCCGCCCATCGATCCAGCAAAACTATTCTGAATCAAGAAGTATAGACACACTTTTGGCGCGCAGCTGCGGGAAATGAATATCTAGACAAAGTCTAAACAGTCTTATTATCATTGTATATGCTTGAATTGACAAAACAACGACGTGTGGAATTTTATTTCAATTACTCGATAGATATGTAGAAATAGTCACCAACACGAGCGACGCTTTTGTTGCTGTACTCACAAAGAAACGTGCTATATTGCAAAAGTGATATCAAAAAAGTAACGTTACCAGGCGAAAGATCATGTTTTTTGAAATAGGTATTCTAGATAGTCAAATCTTGGGATCCTATGGATTCTGTATACGAACTTTTGTATACAACTTGAGCCGGAATGTGTTTCAAACTAAGAACTTTGCGAAAAAAGTATTGCGAGACAAACTCCAAGTGCCTCGGTAGCCTAACAGGGAAGGCAACGGCAAAGCCGATTCCAGGTTCGATTCTTGGTCGAGGAGTTTTTTTCGCAATATTTTAAAAATTAGGGGAGTATACGGGGTCTTTCATATATGTGATGCAAATCTAGCATCCTATATGATTTTAAGAATTGAAATCTCAATTCAAAACCTCACTTGTAAAAATTTACAAGTGAATTATATATATATATATACATATATATACACGCATATTCCCGCGCAACTTCCTGCGAACGGCTCTTATGACCGTATATATTTATCTGACAAATGTAATTTTTAATCAAATTAACAATAAAAAATATTACAATATCTGCGATATTTTCTTGTACTTAGTCTTTATAATAATAGTTTACGACCTACATAAATTGTGCTGTTTGTAAATTTACTTTATTTTTACCAAATCAAATCAAAGAGAGAGTAGATGAGACGTCAATCCATCTTTCGAGATCGACATCGTGATCTCACTACACGTCGCTCAGAACTAGTCACGTGTCACAGCAATTTATGAATGAAATCCGGAACTACAAGAGGATCACTGAATGATCCGAGATAAGTGACTTGGATTCTCCCGCATCTCGATAACACCTTTTAACAAAATCCTTAGCGTGATTTAGCTGAATCACCTGATCATGGAGGTACATCTCCAGCAGGAAATATAAATTAATTCAGGTCGTTTTAAGAAGACCAAAATAGTGACATAATAGAGGGTGAGCATTCATTCAAACTTCCATTCATTCGTTCTAGAGCACAGAACTATAAATTCTACGTTCTTAGGATTCATTGTCCAGTTTGACGATACCTTCGTGAGAACCAGACAACATATGAGCACTTTTCTCGATTCATTTAATCCTTATCGCACACTTGTTTTGACAACGAAGAATTAATATATTATATATATATATATATATATATATATATATATACACATATACATATATGGTATAACATATAAATGTAGATCACATTTGTGTTTAATCAAATAATAAATTAATTTAGAATAAATAGTTACAGTATTTTTCTGAACAATTTAAAAATGAAAAGACATTTACACGTAGTTTTTTTTATTTATTAATATTATTTTTTGTAATTGTTTGTAAAATATTGATCTAATAATTATCTTGAATTTTCTCTATATTATTGAACAGATTAAATTTTGTATTTTTATGATCTTTGTCAATGTTATGTGTTTGTCGTATTAATTGTGTGTGTGTGTGTGTGTGTGTTCGTTATTTTAGTTTTAACTTTACTAGAACAATTCGATGCCAAAAGTATGGGCAAAAATGAATTGCGCAAGCTACAGAATATCGTTTGAGTAATTGCTTTCTCATTTCGAGCAGATAAAAATCTCAGTATTCTATTAGCGATCCGAGCTTGGTTATATTTAATCTTGGTTATTCTTGTATCAATAACGAGTCGTTTGTCAGTAATTAACTACGCGGTGGGAAAAGATAATAGAAATTCCCTAGAGTCATAGGGGAACCTTCCCTTCTCTCCGAAGATTCTTCTACAGTTTATCAGAGCGAATGACAGTAGATTTTCGTTCTTCGTCTCGCATGTTGCAACGCACACGTGGCACAGAGAAAAAAGGGCCGTTTAATCCTATTGGGAGTGCTAATCTTTGCGCGCAGGAAATATCCCACCTTATCAAAACCTTATAACCGACGACATACTACATAATACTCGGATTGTCACTGATCGTGAAAATAGACGTATGATATGTCCGCTCATTCGAACGTAATTTTCACAGCTATTTTAAATTTGTCGCTATCGAAAGAATTCCAATGAATAGTTTGGAGAGCGTATTTTTTAAAGCGATCTTTTTTAAAGTGATCTTTTTTAATTATTTATAAGTACATATTTTCACACAGGCGTAGGAAAAAGATTTGCACTAATAAGGAGATTTCTGCAAGAGTCAAAATGAACAATTAGACGACAAAATATTTCCTTTTAATTAGACGTCAGAATAAAATTTTACCTTTAGAAGAGTTTACTCGAATATATTTTGCTTTACATATACATCGCGATCTTTTTTGATGTTCACGAGTTCTTTTAATTATGTATTATTTAGAGTAAATAAGTTGTCACACCTATCATGAATACATATTTGGATACATAAGTAATTTATATTTATAGACAGCTATATACAGGCGAACATGCGAGAATGAACCAGAGATGTTTCTAAACGCACGATTGACTCTCTGGCATCCGTCTTGAGCACAAATAGAGAAACCGTCTTTTCGATTCCACCTCAACTTATATTCACAGTCTTGTCTGTTCTCAGAGGATGCCGGAGACAGGTTGACGCGTGAGATTGAATCTAATCTAAGAATGTTTGTAAGAAGTTATTTCCACATTTGGATCTCTAAAATTTCAGTTCCTCAATTTTTAATGGCTTAAAAAGTCTATCTCACTTGAAGAAAAACCCGTCTATAGAAATAGTTGCATCCGATTAAGTTACGCTAGAATATTTAGCCGGAATACCTATATACTGACATATTTAGATTTTTATATTTGTCACATTGTTAATGTGTATGTGATTTATATAAAGAAATAAATAATTAAACTCTGAGAAATTATGCATATATGTGTTTGTATATGCACGATTTCAATTGGAACCAATGTGTCAGAAGTGTCAAACGGTTAAATATCACATTTATACAACGTGACAAATAGGAAAGTGCAACCTGTTGTGGAAAGACTCAGTCAGCACTTGGAGCCAACTCGAATGCGATCGATTTCAAAGAAATACGACGTATCTGTTGCCCGTTGTTGTATCTTTATTCTTCCTAGTATAACCGAATAAAAGAAAAACGTTTTCCGTCGGCAAGATCGAGCCAGCAGCTCAAAAAGAATCGTCCGATCCGGCTCGAACACGTCTGCATATTCATCCTGGTCAGCTTTCGAAAAACGAGGCGATCGGACAAGTTGACGCGCGAGATGGAATCTGCGCCTTACGAGGGACGCCCGCAGAATGTATTCTACGTGTCGCCGATGTCAAACGGTTAAAAAGCCCCGAGAGACATGCCTACCAAATACCGACGTCTATAGCGTTGTCACGATGGTAGTGTCACCAAAATTCTACGACAAAACTCGTCTTTTCCAACACACGTACAATTGATTTTGATAAAGCTGTTAGCACGATTTCTTCTTTTGCACGAGCAAAAGTGGTTACAAAATGTCTTCTAAAAAATCGAAGAAGCAGAGATATGTTTTTTCTCATTTTTCTAGTGACACATGATCACTTTCGTCATCCAATAATATAGATATTACATTTTTTAATAGAAAATTATTCATCTTATTCATTTTATAGAAAATTATTCATCTTTGAATAGCAGTTGTGTGATCTCATACAGATCTTAAAAAACAGTTTTTTTGAGCGTCGTTAAACTCATATGTGTAAAACAAATGTTAATCAGTGGCAGAAGCCACTAGTAGAATTTGGCATCTATACAATTATGACTTAATTTTAAAATAAATTTGTCATGGTAAACAACATGAGCTGCGCTTTACCGCTTCTCTCTTATACAACATTCTCCTTAGATCTGTCGCCGCCATACTTAGCTTGGCGTTAGCACGAAAGCTAGTTATCCGAACACACTCCTAGAGAATTATTGTCGTATGAACGGAAGACAAAAGTTTATTATGACAGAAAGAAAAATATGCTTTGATATATTATTTTGTTATAAATTTGCATAATTATGTTAAACGTGACAATGTATAAATAAATAAATTTATATATTTCGAAAGTGACTGAATAACATTTAATATGTAGTAATGTATATTTTGACGTATGAGTATTTTTTTTTTTTATATATGTATATATAACATTTTTTGTAATGTATTTTCCAATTACTTTCAAGAAGCGAGATAAGATAAATTGATTATTACTTTTTGTTTCTTTTTTCAATTAGTTTTATTCTGATATTTTTCTGTTTTTTCGGTAATTAAACATTTATTTATAGTTAAAATCCTTCTATATTTTTGTAAATAAAGCTAAATTATTCTGTCGTCTTCTCCTAGTTTTCATTTCACGTGATATTTTTCTTTAGATACGCGTGTGTGCATCTAGAAAAAAACAATTTCTAACATATGTAATAAAAAGAAAAATAAATAAAAAAGAAGTGAGAAAGAGAGATGCTCTTTGTTAGCAGGACCGGTTTACTTGTCATCTTCCAAATAAATCGCGTTTACTCGTCGATCATCGGGAGCCTAGGTAAACAGCGTTTACAGGACCCGCACAAACAAAACGCCAAATTGTAACAAACTGATCTATAACTAAATTACACGCTGTATCCGTCCCGTTTCATCGCCCTCCGCAGCTATATAAACACGTCAGCCCGCTGTATTGTGCTCGACTTCCGAATGCGATGATCGAAGTTATCCATTGTTGGTTCCTCACAGTGTTGAAAACGCGATCGCGTCCTATTTTCTGAATTTGTACAAGTATATATATACATATGTGCACGTGTGCGTGTGTATATGTATGTATTTCTACCGGCGGGGACGGAGAAGCTCAAATTTGCTTTCCGAGCGAACATTGCGCTACAATTCAACAAGACGAATCGCTCTTTCTTTTTTAATTTCTTTTTCTTCTGTTTTCTTTCTTCTTCTTTTTGTAGACATAAAAATATTTCCAAGAATATAAATTATTTTTATCTGCAGCGGGCGTGTGTTAAGTTGGCACCCCAACATTAAATTTTTGTAGTTCTGATTAGAGTTCTCGCTTCATTTTGAAGAGACTAAGAGTTCTCTA
>QVOA01016535.1:0-11762 GCA_014825685.1 Pseudomyrmex cubaensis
TACGTAAATAAAATTTTGGACATTTTGTTTTAAACTTAATAGGAAAGTGTGTTTTGGCAAATTTTACACGATATTTTCTTCTTATTGTAGATAAAAAGAGACATTAATAAAGAGTTTTGTAAAGTGAGTATATAAATATTATATGAAAATAAAATATGTAAGACCTTGCTTGATAGTAACATTCACACACAACAAATATTATTTTATCGTTTAGAAAAATCCGATTCTTTGTGAAGTAAGTATATAAATACTATATAAGAATTAATTATATAAGAGATTGCTTGACATTAACGTGAGAAACTCATTTGCGTGAGAAACTTTGAACTATGTCAAATCATACGTGTAGAATTCGCTTTGTATGAAAAGTCACAAACCCATGTGGAATTTTTCAAAATAAAAACTATTTAATACAAAAAAACTTGACGCTACTGCACCAAAACCTAATTGCTTTCCAGCCATTTACACAGGCGATACCGTGTTCACTAGTGTGAATAAGACACACTGATATGTTCTTTCTCACTAATAAACAGTGTGGTACACAGTGTCATCTGTACGTAACTGGAAAACACCCTTAAAGTGATACGGTGCAGCCTCACTAAGGTTGTTTTGTATTAAATATTTTTTATTGTGAACAATTCTACATGGATTTATGACTATTCACATAAAGCAAAATCTACATGTATGATTTGACATAGGTTAAGATTTTCCACGCAAGGCAAATCATTCTTAAAAGTAGTTTTTATAATAAAAAAGAATGTTTTGTAGTATGTAATTTGTAAAAGAAGTTTTATAGAGAAAAAAATTTTTCTAGTATGTAAAATGACGTACAAAAGATTACTTGGTGCTACTTTTCGATATTACTTTTTTTGTAAAACAAGTTTTTAGAGAAAGAATGTTTTATAGTATAAAATTTTGTAAAACAGGTTTGAAAGAAAAAGAAATTTTTGTAATACATAACGAAAATAAGTGTAACTTAATGTTTTCAATTTAAATCCAATTTTAATAATTTACTTTAAATACAATATGTGTTGTGCGTGTACTAGGCGCCTGTTCTCAGTTTGTTTTGGAAAAATAAGTTGTTGGAGTTTTAACTAACTAGGTTTGTTTTCATATTTACAAAATACTGGGTTATTTTTTCATGGTTATATATCTCTCACGCCCAGATATAAATTATATAACTGCATTTAGTGTAGTGGAGTATTATATAATGCATTCTTAAACACATATTAGTTTATGAAAAGTGGAAGAGAAAGAGAGAGAGAGAGAGAGAGAGAGAGAGAGGAGGGAGAGAGATGCATCTATCTCGTTCAATTGTCTCATTTAATTTGTCTGTTTTTTATTTAAAGTGAAACGGACTGATCGCTTTCTCTCTTTATTTTGTACATTTTGACAGCCGATTTCTGCACAGCGCCTCGAGAGCAATTCAGTATATATAAAGTCTTTTGATCAATGTAATAAATAAAATATTTGATAACATTCAGTTTTATGATTTTTGTAGCAATATATGCAAATTAAATAAAAAATTAGCATAACATCTAGGTACACATATATTTGTATACAATAAACATATGGTGTTCTGCAGCAATCGCAGTGCGTTATTCTTCATAAAAAAATGAAATATACAAAATAAATTAGAATTTTTTATTTTTTTTTATTAATAAAATACTTGCATTGTTTACTTGTTTTCATTCACACGATATTCCGCATTATAGTCGAAAAACCTTAGAAATATAGAAATAGAAAGTAATCGAAACTTTATTTTATTGTGTGTATTTATTTTTTTATAAGCAATAACGGATTTTATAGAGAAACAATTTTTTGTATTTTGTAAAACAAGTTCTAAAGAAAGAGAAGTTTTTGTAATATTAAATCAATTTTTAATTTATTAATTTAAATACAATACGTGTTGGGCGTGTACTTGGCGCATGTTCTTACCTTTGTTTTTTTGAAAAGAAGTTTTTCGAGATATTACACATTTTGTAATATTATTTAATTTTGTACAACAAGTTTTATAAAGAATTTTTTGTAGTATAAAATCAACTATTTATTTATGAATTTTTACTTTTTAACTTTATAAAGATAAAGTACCTATATAGGTTTAGTTATTTTGTGCCAAGTTTCAAAACAGTTTAATAAC
The DNA here is from genome assembly GCA_014825685.1 of Pseudomyrmex cubaensis. Classification (NCBI taxonomy): domain Eukaryota; kingdom Metazoa; phylum Arthropoda; class Insecta; order Hymenoptera; family Formicidae; genus Pseudomyrmex; species Pseudomyrmex cubaensis. The sequence continues at coordinate 2,138 of QVOA01016535.1, forward strand.
AAAATGTTATATCGGAAGTGTTGCCGGTGCAAAACACAAACGTTTTTATCTGTTTTCTGTATTTTATCATAAATTGAAAGTATTATAGTTTGTAGTTATTTTGTGCCAAGTGTCAAAAGTTTTTTAAAAGTGTCACAGTTTATTAAAAGTTATATCGGAGATGTTGCCGGCTCAAAAAAAATTTTTCTATCTGTTTTCTAAAGTAATTTTTTATCATAAATTTATCAGAAATTGAAAGTTTATAGTTTGTAGTTATTTTGTGCCAAGTATCAAGACAGTTTATTAAAAGTTATATTGGAGGTATTGCCAGCGCGAACAACGCGAACTACTACCATGTCTTTTGATATTCTCTTTCTCTTTCTAACTCATACTTCCTGTCTTTCTTTCTTTTTTTTTTTCAACGCGTTTGTATATGTACGCCATCTGGTAGCAGGCATACAACCATGCACACTCACGACGACCATCATGACGTTTCTGAGTGAAAATTCACACACATTTTCGTTTATCCTATATTATCTCCGTTCAGAAGCAGACAGATTAAAATGCGCACGAATACTTTTTTTTAATGTTTCATTCTGAATCTATTAAGACTAAAACACAATTGATCGGTTCAGTTGTTAGTGAGATATTGCTCTATGAAAATCTCCGCTCTCTTTCAGTATCTGAATTTCGCATATAAGAGGCGCAGTGTGCTCGCGCGATTCGAGCGCACCTTCGTTGCGCGTGAACTTGGCGCGAGGCACTACCGTGCTCCTTGATAGAAAAAGTGAATCCGGTAAAATATGTAGAAAATAAACGTTGTGTAGCAACGTGTATTTTCATCTTCTGTGCAATATTAAATGTTTCAATGCATGTGAAATAACTGACAACAATCTTATAGACACTCTCTCTTCTGTCTCCCTCTTTCTCTCTCTTTCTCTCTCTTTCTTCATTCTTCTTTTGTGTGTTTCATTGAAAGTTGTAAACATATACATATTTGTAAAAGTACAAAATACAGTTTTTCTTACTTTTCATAAACTAATATGTGTTTAAGAATGCATTATATAATACTCCACTACACTAAATGCAGTTATATAATAAAACTTATTTTTCCAAAAAAAGTGAGAACAGACGCCAAATACAAGCACAACACGTATTGTATTTAAATTAAATTATTAAAAATTGATGTAAATTACACATCTACAGTTAACCTTGTTTTCGTTATTTGTTAACAAAAATTTCTTTCTCTCTAAAACCTGTTTTACAAAATTATATACTACAAACCATTCTTTCTCTAAAAACTTGTTTTACAAAAAAAGTGATATCAAAAAGTAGCACCAAGTAAACTTTTATATGTTATTTTACATACTACAAAAACTTTTTTTTCTATAAAACCTGTTTTACAAATTACATACTACAAAATATTCTTTTTTATTACAAAAACTACTTTTAAGAAATGACTTTGCCTTGCGTGGAAAAGTTTAAACTATGTCAAATCGTACATGTAGATTTTGCTTTGTGTGAAAAGTCATAAATCCATGTAGAATTTTCCAAAATAAAAAATTTAATACAAAACAACTTGGTGCGGCTGCACCGAGTCAATTTAAAGGTGCTTTCCAGTTACGTACACAGATGATACTGTGTAACACAGTATTTATTAGTGAGAAAGAACATATCAGTGTGTCTCATTCACACTAGTGAACACGGTATCGCCTGTGTAAATGGCTGGAAAGCAATTAGGTTTTGGTGCAGCCGCGTCAAGTGTTTTTGTATTAAATAATTTTTATTTTGAAAACTTTTACATGGGAAATCTACATGTATGAATTGACATATTATTTAAGGTTTCTCACGCAAAGCGAGGTCATTTCTTAAAAGAAGTTTTATATACTACAAAACATTCTTTGTAATAACAAAAAATGTTTTGTAGTATATAAAACCAGGTTTTATACAGAAAGAAGGTTTTGTATTATGTAAAAACCACAAACTTTGACACAAAGATTTCAGACTCAATTTATTTGTAAACATCTACTAGTCAAATTATTATACTCGGACAACATCTATGGATATTAAAAATGATGCAAGAAGTATTGTAGTATGTTTTGCAAAAAATACAATGTTTTAGTGATGCAGTTTATATTTATTTATTTCTTTTTGTATAGATCCAAATTTATAGATAACATGGTTTTTTACTTATAGTTCGATCGAATATGTTACACTTATGTCGCATATGTCTTGTTATACTGGTCGACACACTTAACCCAGTCATTTTTTCAGTGCCTAGACAATAAAAAATATTTGTTTAACGTTAATGTCATGCAATCTCTTATATATTTTATTTTTATATAGTATTTATATACTCACTGCACAACCTTGCTTACGATCGTTTTCATTCTAAACGATAAAATAATATTTGTTTTATGTTACTATCAAGCAAGGGGTCTTAAATATTTTATTCTCATATAATATTTATATACTCACTACACAAAACTGTTGTAAAAGTTGCTTTTTTTCGGCCTACAATAAATAGAAAATATCGAGTAAAATTTGTCAGTACACACTTTCCTATTAAGTTTAAAACAAAATGTCCACAATTATACTTACTTTGCCCCATTTTTCTGTTGGAAATACGGCCCATGGATCGGCGACAGCATTTGCTTCTACAGGAGAGTGCACAATTACCAAGACAAAGATGATGGCAATAGTTACTGACAAAAGTGATAAACGCATTTTGTCAAGTGCTTGCTAAAATTCAACTTACTTTAACTTTACTTGAATATATTTAATTTTTCTGCTGATGCATGAAGCTTATATATATATGCTAGAAATGTGATTATCAGTACATTTTCGTGACACAAAATGTACGATTCTTTCACATAAATGCATATCTCGATATAAAAAAGCACTTTTCTTCTAATATTAAAATACTATAATATTATTTATTATTTTTATACTATAATAATTTTTAATATGTTTGTAAAACGCATATCGCGCCACGATAAGTTTTTATACTTCGTAGTGTTTGTTGTGTTACTGATAAAAGTTAGTGTTTATTGTGTTACTGATAAAAGTTTTTGCAGTATATAAAGAAAACTAGTTTGACTTAAAATTTTTAATTGAAATCATTTTTTAATAATTTAATTTAAACACAATACGTAATGTGCGTGTACTTGGCGCCTGTTCTTTTTTTTTTTCGAAAATGTAAGTTTTTGGAGTTACAAGTAACTGGGTTTGTTTTCTTCAAGTTTTAACTTTACTTGAATGTATTTGATTTCTCTGCTGATGCACAGAGCTTATATATATGCTAGAAATGTGATTATCAGTAAATTGTTGTGATAAAAAATGCATACAATTTTTTTTAAATAAACGCATATTTTGATATAAAAAACATTTTTATCTTACACGAAAACATGCATCATTCATAGCTACTATGATATATTATCATTTTTTACGCGTACATATTACATGGTGATATCTAAGAAATGTTTCTAAAAACGTTAGTAGAAATATCATGCTTTCAGAAGATAAACTACTGTACGATTTTTACGCGTGAAAGATAGAGCGTAAAACAATAAATTTGTTTTAGTAACACAATAAAAACTACAAAGTATGAAAACTTATCGTGGCACAATATACGTTCTATAAACATATTAAAAGTGTTATACATAGTATAAAAATATTAAATAATATTATAGTATTTTATTATTATAACATAAAATGCTTTTTTATGTCAAGATATGCGTTTATGTGAAAACATCGTACATTGTGTGTCACAAAACTTTACTGATAATCAAATTTCTAGCATATAAATAAGCTCTGTGCATCAGCAGAGAAATCAATTACATTCAAGTAAAATTACAGAAACTTGAATTTTAGCAAGCACTAAACAAAATGCGTTTATCACTTTTGTCAGTAACTATTGCCATCATTTTTATCTTGGCTGTTGTGCAGTCTCCTGTGGAAGCAAATGCTGTCGCGGATCCATGTGCCATAGTTCCAATACAATGGGAAAACTGGAGCAGAGTAAATATAATTGTGGACATTTTGTTTTAAACTCAATAGGAAAGTGTGTACTGACAAATTTTACTTGATATTTACTTTTTATTGTAGTTCGAGAAAAATATACTTTTTAATCAGTTTTGTGGAGTAAGTATATAAATATTATATGAGAATAAAATATATAGACCTTGTTAGTAACATTCTACAAATATTATTTTATTGTTTAGGATGAAGACAAACGTAAGGAAGGTTGTGACGTGAGTATATAAATACTATATGAAAATAAAATATGTTAAAGATTGCTTGACAGTAACATTAAACAAATATTTTCTATTGTCTAGAAACTGAAATAATCACTGGGTTAAGTGTGTCGACCAGTATAACAAGACATATGCGATATAAGTGTAACATATACGATCGGACTGTAAGTAAAAAACATGTTAACACTATAAATTTGGATCTACACAAAAAGAAATAAATAAATATAATTTGCATCAGTAAAACATTGTATTTTTTGTAAAACATACTACAACACTTCTTGCTTTATTTTTAATATCTATAGATATTGTTCCAGTATAATATTTTGACTAGTAGATGTTTACAAATAAATTGAATCTGACATCTTTGTGTCAAAGTTTTTGGTTTTTACATACTACAAAAACTTCTTTTTCGATAAAAGTTTTGTATATACTACGCTATTGTATATACTATACTGTTTTTATATACTACAAAACATTCTTTGTTATTACAAAAACTTCTTTTAAGAAATGACTTCGCTTTGCGTGAGAAACCTTAGACTATGTCAAATCATACATGTAGATTTCGCTTTGTGTGCAAAGTCAAAAACCCATGTGGAATTTTTCAAAATAAAAATTATTTAATACAAAAGAAACTCGGCGCGGTTAATAATGACGTTTTTGAATGTAAATTTCACACACATTTTCGTTTATGTTATATTATTTCCGTTCAGAAGCCAGACTAAAAAAGCTCAAGAATACTTTTTTTAAAATGTTTTATTTTGAATCGATCAAGACTAAAACAAAATTAATCGTTTTAGTTGTTAGTAAGATATTGCTCTATGAAAATCTTCGCTCTCTTTCTATATCTGAATTTCGCGTATATGTTTCAATGCATGTGAAATAACTGACAATAGTGTTATAGACGTGGTATTGATCTACGATATTTTACGAAGTAATAAATCAAGTATAGATAAAAACACTAATGTTAAACTATGTGATAGCATGTGTAGGAGTCTCTCTCGTAGCCGGATATGATAGCCGTCAGTATCAGATCATTGATCATCGCATAGAAGTTAGTACAGTGAAATAAGACATGGACGCTTGCACGACCTGTATAAAAACATTATATTCACTCTAATATCGCGTGCTTTAAGATTTTTTTATCAGTATATTGTACACATAAAGTGTTAATATCGCGGTTTTATCGTAAACACGTAGATTTCGCACACGTGAAAAACGCAAACACTATAAATATCTTCGATATAAACTTTTCAGAGAATTTCTCCGCAATCCAAAATTGATTTGTATAAAACAAAATCTGTGTCTTACCGTGCTGAAATTTCTTAGAGACATGATGCTGATTTTGCCGGCCGTAATCTGACACGGTACTTCGCAGCGCATCAACATCAGGAACAGCAACTTTCTTGCTCTCAAGGAAACGGCGTACCAATTCGCGGCGCAACTGCGGCATTGCAATGTTCACGTATTGTGCGATTGCGTGTTATATTTTCTCTGTGTTATACACAGGGTGTTTGAAAAATTTTGACATAGCCAAAGTGATAAATGACTTTTCTGTTCAGATTGACTCAATCTATCTTCACATTTGGGCTTTGTCAAAAGTTTTTTAGATAATCTGTATATTGAAACATGTAAATACACGATTTTAAATCATCTTTTATCTTAAATACGTCAGTGAATACAACTGCAAATTATTACCAGCAAATATTGTGTACTTTCACGGCTCTCATTGATATTACTGATACCTGTGTGTGCTTACATAGATTGATGTATACTGGAGCTGTGATCTATCAATTTTTGTCCCGGCAAACTGAGGAAGAGAAAGTGCATCGTCAAACACACGGCCGTCGTTGCGAACCTAAGTGCCTGCGCAGGTTGATCGAGATGCATCACTGCCTAATTAAAAATTAATCACTTTCAACAAGTCATTCCGTATAACGAGAAGATGCAGTCTTTTCAGAGATGTGTAATCTTAAGCTCGGTAGCTAATCACATTCTTTAAATTTAGCATTTATTAAATCACACTATTGTAACATGTTTACTTTTTTCGCTTGCAGAAAGAAATTAAACTGAAAATTACCGTATCGACAAGACTTTTGCAATTCTTTGTAACACCGAATTCGTAAGTATTCGAAGTTTATTTTTATACCATAATTTGCAATACACGTGTAACGCTCGTACCTCCCACTAACATTTTATTCTTATACAAACCTGCACTCCGCTAAATGTCATAATTGCTACGTTCAATAACATCAGCACAAGCAGAGACATGCTGTACGAGGACGCCAATAATTCAGCAAACCTAGAGAGTGTATTATATTTATCGCAGTTTATATAACAGAATATTTTAGTGGTCTATTTTTTCTCTCTCACTCTCGAGTTTTCTTGTACTTATCAATATATAAGTCTGCTATTTAAAAAGGTGATTCGCTCGTGTAACACCTACTGTAACACTTCTCTATGTTTTATGACGCTGTCGCTAATCTCCCGATAACATTCGTCGTCTTCGTGTAGCGAACAAACGTTGACATCGAGATTGTCGTCTCGTTTCACATTCTCTAGCTGATATCTGCGGGAAATGTCAAGCTGACAAAGCTTCTAAATTACCTACAGATTATCGAGTTTACGATGTGGATACAATATGTGCACAAATTTGTAGTTTTATTTTCACGCGAACGTACCCTACGGCCTGAAAAAGACCGCAAGCGTGTTGCACGTACGCTATCAGCATTGAGTCAGTCGCTACCGGGATAGTCATCAGAAAAAAGGTGGTGTAATACGAGTGCAGCAAGATGACGTAATAATATTTCTCCACGTCGAGAACAGCCTCCACGTGATACAGCAAGTTGTAAATTTGCGTTTGATTCGCGCTGAAAATCGCCATGATGGACGGTAGGACAGGCATAGTTACGTACAAAACCATGGAGCCGTACATTATGGCTGTAAAGTATTTTGTTCAGCTGCGATTAGCGCGCGAGCTTAAACATTTAACAGAGCGATGTGGAAAATACGATCTCAAAATTGATCTCTGCACACATATCTTTTAAAATTTCTTACCTGCGTACATCTTAATCAGGTTTTTGCCTTTGTTGGTGTAGGCGTTTAAAATGTCGATCTGAGCGTCGTACGTCGCCAATCGCCAGCTATCTCTCATTTGAGCGAAGAGACGTTTGAACTGTTGACATTCATGTGCGATATCATGTTACGCATTTAGTGGTGCTTTAAGTCATTCCCGTACCTTACGAGCGTTAAACATATAGTTGAAAAACTTCACGAAGCACATCAGGTCGATGATGATAGGAGATGAACATTCGATAACGAGATCCCAGTCTCGCCACGATGCCACCAGACCGCACATCTGACGCAAAATAAAAAAGTTGTGTACTGCAAATATTGTCGAAAACTATTAAACAAAAAAAAAAATGTATTGCGCCCCAACTTGCAAGCAGAATTGACCGCCGACAGCGAATATGAGATTGAAGGAGAGAAAGTATTTGGTAAAACCGGATTGTTCTGGCCATTGGCCGACCCACGACATGAAGAGCCGATTGATTTTATAATGCTCCGCGTTCATTCTAATTCACTTCCGAGAACTGAAGTGTGTCTGTAAAACTCGCCGCGAAGTGAAGTACAAGTCCGGGAAGTAAATCTTCTCCGTTTATCTCGTATTCCGTTGGTGAATATCCCCAACGTAAAATGGTAAGGATGGAAATTTGCATGGCTGATGACGGCGTATTAAGAAGAGCGCGATCGATCGCGCCGGTACGTAAGTAACCACACGCACGATTGCGTAACCACAAGGACACAAAGAAGAAAATTAATTCCGCGCTCGTGTGTATACCTTTGGGAATATCTTCTCTTGGAAATATATATCTTTTATAAACAAAAGACTCTCCTTCCGTCGCCGATTGCCTCAAAAAAGGCGAACTGCCGCAACTGCACGTTTTCTGCAAAGCAACTTCTCGTATCGTGTTGTACACGTTATTCGACAAAAGAACCGATTAAGAAACTAACTGACACTAACGTAAAATTAATATTAGAAATTAATATAGTTTTTAAAAAATACATTCAACCAAGAGAGAGACTAATAAAACATAATTGTATACGCAGGTATGTATGGTACTTTTAAAACGTATATTTACATAAATTAATGTTGTAAAAAACAAATAAGCTAGCAATCACTATAAGTTAACTCCGGTTTACGTTGCGCGAGGTTTGTTATAATTGCATTGACGTGAGCATCGTAAAGTAAGACATCGACACTTGCAAGATCTGCAAATATACAAAAATATCGTAAGAACGTTCTGATTTTTCAGTCAAATGTTACTTGAATTTTATCACCGCACGTTTTTTTTCTATACGTACCGAGCTGAAAGTTTCCATCGACATTACGTACATCTTGCCCGCTTTTATTTGACACGGCTTCGAGGCACGTAATAAAGTTAGTCTTAACAAGTGTCTGCATCTCAGCGAGGTCATGTACCAGTTGCAGCTGTAACTGCAAATCGATTATAATTTAAATGCAACAATCGTGTGTGTTTCATCGGTGATAAAAAACGTCTTAATAATAATGTGAAACAATCGCGAAGTTATTTGTAGCAGTTTCAAAATCTTAACACTTTGAGAAAAATTAGAATCTTTCGATTTTGCATTATTCGCTGATCAATACACACATCACTGTCTGAAATTCGTTGCTACAATCGATCAGTAGTTGAGAGCTCAAATTCAAAGACAAAAGGTGTAATAATTGCGCCACGTTGTTGGCAATTATTCTAATAATTTCGTCCACCTGAACGTCCACCATCATCAGCTAAAACAATAAACAAACAATATTTTATTAGATATTGAAGCGCAACAACTTCAAGCAACAATTAAAAAATCTTCAGGCTCTGAATTCAACTAAGGAATATAAATACGGTAAACATAAAAGCCGTTAGGTCTAACAGGGAAGGCGACGGCCCGGAAAACCAGAGATTCCACCAGGTCCAACCAGGTTCGACTTCTGCACGGAAAAAAAAATGATGTTGAATCAACAGCATCAGTTTAATTGAAATATATCCTGTTGATGCAATCTCAATACTATTGCACTACACAGCAGATATAGTTGCTTGAAGAATCTAGATATTAAATTAATCCCATATGCAATTAAATCAACTATTTATTTTTGTGGCAGCCCGTGACGTCGACTTTAATTGAAGCAACTCCACTTTTTTTTCTGTGTGGCTGAGGAGTTTTTCTCGCAATAATTTAAAATTAGTTAGGGAGGTATAGGTCTTTCATATACGTGATGCAAATATAGCATCTTGGGAAGGTCCCGATAGGACAGATTTCTTTTGCGCAGATCGACGGTTGTACAGATTCCGTTTGCCTAGATCTCGTTTGCACAGAAAACT
>QVOA01016538.1:0-17351 GCA_014825685.1 Pseudomyrmex cubaensis
ATAATATATATATATATATATATATATATAAATAAAAGATTAACGTGACAGTTCGTCAAATTGGTCGCGTCTCCGTTCTATATGATGACAAAAGTCAAAAACAAAAAGTAGTCACATCACGGAGAGTTAATAGCATTGAAATTTCGCACGTTTAAACTATTGATTGCACGAACGTTCAATTAGAAAATAACTACGCGCGCCGGTTGCAAACGAAAGGAGCGAAATTGCTGGTACGTCGTGGAACGGTAGCGGCGCACCGGCGGCGGCGGCGGCGACGACAAAGGAGAAGCAAAATCGCAGGGTAGTTCCGAGGGCGGGGTACGTAATCGGGGCGACTGCTGCATCGACGTGGGGAAGAGAACGTTTGACGCCAGGACCCATTACGGAAAATTGAACGATGTTGACGGGCCGATCGAAGCCCGTGTGACACCGCGGCGGGATCTCCGAGAGTTCGAATCGACCTTCTCCCGCCCCCGAGAGTACGAAAATGGTTTGCTTTCGGCGGTCAACCGCTTCTGGTTTGATGGACGTACTCGACGATGTGTGTGTCCTCTCGCCGCTGATGACAGACACCCGTGAACCAGACCGCGATAATCCCCGGAAGGGGACTTGAGTAAGGCGTGACGGTACCAGTTCCGAACCTATCTCTCATCTTCCGATATCCCGTAAATGATTTCCATCGGTCCGTGCGGGAGTGGACGCGCGAATGGAAGATAAATTTTCCCCCCATATTGCGGGAAAGATGAATTTACGTATCGACGCGGGAGCTTCTCCATTCCCGATCGAAGAAATATGAAGATAATTAAAAGCGGCGCTGACAAATTGAATGGTCGTTAAATTGTAATTAAGAACGGTTTTTCTTCGTTAACGGATTTGTTTTTTCTTCTCATCTTTACTCGAATGTAACTTTTTATTATTTTTTTTTTTTTTTTTATGCCGCTGAGAATATCTACGTATTTTTACAGTGCGTTACAGGAATGGAGTGTGTGCTCAAACGTAATCAATTTTATTGCGGTTACGATATTGAGAATGGAGTTTTGTTTTTCCATCCTCCGCGGGTGTTATCAGATTTTTGCGTCAATCGATAAATCACTATTCACGGGCATTAAGCAATAGATAATCCGTTCAAAGTGGATTAGTCTGGCTCATATGAACGAGCCAGAATTAATTCTGACAAAATAAACAAGTGCTGTTTTAAATATCGCAGTCGGCGGCATTGTTTCAACAATGCGTGAAATTTTCACTGATTTCAATTTGTATATTTTTATAATAAAAGAAAGATTAAAAATATATATATATATTTTTTTATCGAAGTTGTTACTTCGATTACTAACTATTGAGCGTAACGAAAATCTTTTTCATATATTTAACGAAAAGAACGATTTTCGTAAACATTGTAGTCTTATTGTCCGTAAAAGAAAGACTATTTTATTGATTAAATCAAATAAATATGAGGGGCCACTTTAATTACGTGAACGTGCTCCATTTAAGTACAATGGCGAGCGTTTCGAGCGAGAAGAGATACTGGGTCGAAATACTTCTTTCCGGTCGCGTATCGGTCCTTTAATACGTCGCGTGTGTCTCGCGGAAATCTCTCTTCTTTCCTCCCGATGTGGTCTCTACTCGTTAGGCGAGCGAAAAAGCGTTCAAAGTACAAAGCTGGCAATCACTGCAATTTCTCGCATTGTATACCCGTAGATGCGGCTACGTGAGGAAAATCATTGTTTGCGATTCAATACGGTCGGGGCCGGCAGAGACGGCGAACGTGGACCCCGTGCGCGCATTCACGAAGAAAACAGCCGAAGAGATTGCGAGCAATAATTTAGAAAATAGGAAACGGCACGCTTTTTAAAAGGAAAGGGCCGCGAAGCATTGTCGAGAGATACACAATATAAACAGCCGGAATTCTCGCGTCGGGACTGGTGACGAATTCGAAGCGCGCGATGATAAATTTCCATCGGAATTGCCGTGACGCTCAATTGCGATCCCAACTGTTTTTGCCTTTCTTGTGTGCGATAAATATAAAAAAAATAGTATCACACACACAATAGTATCACACAAATAGTATCACAAATATAAAAAAAATAGTATCACACACTTGTGCGAAATATTGAGGGGTTTTTTTGTGGTTTGCGTGTGACGCTATGACTTTTTTTGCGTACTGAGTTGTTACAGAGAATTCTAAGATTTGAAACGCGATTAGAAAGAAAACAACGCGTTCCTCACTTTGATGTGCTTTTCAGTAAATCACGCGCGTACAAGCAGAAATAAAACTAGAAACCGAGTCGGTGCCTGATGCACAGTTGGTATTCCGCGATTCGCGGAAAAAAAATAAAACCGCCTTCTTGTCTCAATTGAAACAAGAAAGATGATAATGCAACGTCTCTCTTTCTCTCTCTCTGTCTCGACGATTCATTGCTGTTGGCAACGACTTCTTAGACGGCGTGGGCGTAAAATGGAACAATTTCCATCGGGCAAGGACGTTGCACCCGATGACGTGGGTTGCAGCGCGCCGCACTGCGCGGCACAATGAGGCGATGGGGTCAGAGGGAAGGTCGGTCTATCAGTTTGCCACAGCGGGTGGATATTAACTCGGCGCGGTCACGATAGTGCATAATGCACCGTAGTCATAATGAGACTCGCATTACGCAGTTTTTCGCGGATATCTCAAGCGCCTGCGAGTGAAAAATTATTTATTCGCACTAGAACGTCACTTGCGTAATCCATCCGTTACTTTACGGTAAAGTCACCCTCTTGATAGTAAAAACTCTTCGATATTAAAAATTTTACTTTACTAAATTTTATATAAATAATAAGTTTCTACACAGAATATTTTTAATTTTCTATTGCTTGTTGTGATTTAACACAAGGGTAGATTCTTCGGAGTTGGCAAGAGCCGAGCAAAAAATCGAGAATCGATATACCGCTGGAAGTTTAATCGCCAGTGGAATGAGTCTCCGGCCTCTTTTCGGAAGCAACGTACTATCCACGACTTCGGCATTAGCGGAAAACATCAATGTCGACAATTTCCTCCTCGTTAGCCGCAGGAGCACAAGAAATCTTAATCGAACATCAAAAGAGGAACACGGAAAGAACGGAAAAAAAAAGAGAAAAAAAGACCAAAGGAAGGAAATGTGTGTGTGTGACGCGAGAGAGATAGGAGAGGCGAAGGCGGCTAACGGCGTGCGATTCCTGTTTCCGTATTATCTATGCAGACGCATTTAAGCGGCCCATTCCCACCGGATCACATTGAATTTCCCCACACGGCCGATTGGAAATGCAACATCGCGGCGAGATAATGCGAATCGAAATTCAAGAATCGGAATACGATCGCGAGTCGATCGGTGGTTACGGTCTAAAAGAAATTTCAAGATTTTCTTTGTCGCGCTCTTTACGCCCCAAAAAATTACAGGATCCGAATGCGGGAAAGACAGAGTTGAAAAGATCCGCTTGGGAAGGATCCATTTCACCGCGATTGGCCACCGAAACACAGTCGTATTGCGACTTTTCCATATGGCCGCGGGAGCAGCGAGGGATAATGCAAAAGCAATTTCTTTGAAAGGAAATATTCCGCGGAGCGGAGCTTTGATCGAGTGGCATCACGTAGCGTGCCACGCTCTCTCTCTCTCTCTCTCTATCCCCGCGCTCCCTGTGTAAATCGAGGATCGAATCGAGAATCGTAGCCCGCGTTTCGGGATTTATGTGCGTCATATCAGGGATTTATGTGAACACACGAAAAATCGAAGGCCCGTTCAAATTTGAATTCGAACGGATTCGTATTAACGAGGCCTTTGTTTGAACGATAATTGTAACTTCGCGAACAGAGAATAAAATAACACGATACAGAAATACATATATGTTGATAATCCTCGCGTGTAATTAAACGGAAGCCGCGAATTACGTATCGAATGTAACAAAATATATATATTTACATGGTTTGTCAATTTTAACATTATAATTTCTGAAAAATAAATAAAGAAATAATAAAAATAACGTATTTATGTATAAAATTTTGTAGAGTTATGTGACAAAATACAACTGAAAGTTCTTGTGCCGTGGTTGAGAAATTTAGTATATACTGAGGTAGAAATATTGCATATGCGCCATGTGCGCATAATATAAAACAAAAATAACATTTTTCGAAATAAAATTGGCTTATATATATATATATATGAAACACGTCTAATTATTCTGTAGGATAAAGTATATGAAAAAAAAATCCATAAAAGCAAAACTAGCACAGAACGAACTAAAGCGGGAATGAAAGTTTAAGAGACAGATATGGAACGGCGAATACATATACATACATATAAAATATATATATATATATATATATATACATATATATATATATATATCCATTTAAGCGGAACGAAAAAAAAGGAAAATAATCTTATTTTTATAAGAATTTGCTTTCCCCGAACGCGCACAATTCGCGTATTTTTCGTAGATCCGCCGCTCGATGATGACTACATGAGAATTCACGGTTGGTCTACGAAAAGGATATATCGCGGAATGCCTCTCGCTCGCCATCATGAAAGAGAACCGGAATCTCAGAGGAGATCCAAAATCTCTGATCTCGATTTTCCGCGACGCGATGTTGCGCCTCGAATGTGAATTTTTGGAGACTCCGCGCGTCGGATGCTGAGCGTTCTTTCCCGAACGACTCGGATGGAATATAACTCGCCGCCCCTCATAAATGGAAATTGTTTCGCAACTATGGCAAGAACGTTCAATTGTATTTTGTCATATAATTCTGCGGAATTCTATAAACAAATATGTTATTGTGTCTTGTTGTTTATTTATTTTTCAGAAATTAATTCGCACACAAATTTTGACAGTTCTTTTCGATGTTGTATAAAACTGCAAATAGAGAAAGAAATTTCTTTTTTCCTAAACTAAAAATACGTGCGAGAGAATACGCGTAACGTTACAAGGCTATTTACTCGAAATGTTGCCGCAGTATATCATATTCTTCGCGCGAGAGAAAATATATTTTAATACTTTTTTTGCTCTCGAGCTTTTATATTGTAATACCGTCAGTCTCTTCCGACACACTACGCGACGTGTGCAAATACTACGTTGCCGCGCCGGTCCAACGAGACAAAGAAATAAAACATTCCGTTGTCACTGGTCCGACGAACGAACGTCAATCTCAATAATCTCGCAAATCAGCAATTTTTAAATATTTTTAAATTAAGTTTTCTCTTGTGTTCCGTTAAAAAATTGCACCGAATTTGTTTTTATCGTTTATTCACGTGAAATAAATTGAACAGATGTAGCGCAAGCGTTTTTTTTTCTTTTTATATTACAGTCACGAAGAGCATTCCGAGAGATCGTAACACACTTTCTCGCGAATTTTGTCAGTCTCGTAATTTGAAAAAGCGCGTACAACATTTGAGAATTTCTGTTTTACACGCGTGTGACAAACGCGCGCAACCGTGTAGATTAAATTATAATCCCCGAGGATTTTCACGTTCGTCTCATCGGTAAAATCGAGCCAGTATAATCGCGCTCATTATATACCGATAATAAAACCGCCATATTCGTCGACATATTTCTACGATATCGCGAATGGATATAATAACGCCACAACCGTATGGCGTTAATGCAACAATTTTGAGCTGATTTAATCAGATATTTTGTTTCACATATACGCTCACGCGTACATAGCGATATTTCGTTAAAAGCTTCCACATAATTATGCATCAGCTTTATTGATACTTATACACGTATCGTACATACGCACGAATACACATGCAATACGAATATAATCGTATTTGCATTTTGTATATAAAGATTGTTTTCAATCCTATATTTTTCATACTTGTATAGAGAAAGAGAGTATCAGTATATTTTCAAAAGTGTTGTGTAAAATGCGGATAAGTAAAACTTTTGTTTCGTATCGCGAAGTAAAAAATATCGTTAAATTCAATGTCTATTTTAAAATGACAAAATTCCGCAGATCGACCATATTGAATCACGGAGAAACACATTTATATCGCATGAGAACTGCTGACGATACGTTCGGCGTGAAACCGCTGTGTGTTGCGAATTTGGTATCTGCGCGGAGCATCAGCGTGTGGTCATGTTTTAAGTGCGGCTCTCGAGCGGGGTCGTTTCGATGAGATGATTTTCGAGTAAGAGCTGCTACGAGGGAGGATTACGACGTTACGGAGGTCGAGGACTGCGTGAGGATTACACGTCGTCTACGCGAATATAAGAGGTGTTTGTAACTCCCGTGTGTAACTCTCCATCTCCAGAGAGAGAGAGAGACTCCAATCTTTTCGACCGTGCGCGAAGTCGCTTCTCGGCCATAAATCGCGTCCCCGCAATAAACGGCGCATCGAAATAAATCCCGCGGTAAACTTGCTTTTCCGCCGCGACAGATACGTCATTTCGCTACGCTGCAATTTTTATTTTCACCACGAAAACACGCAGATTCCTCCGAATAAATATTTCCCTTTTCTGCAAAACCCCGATCGCGAAACTGCAAAGAGCCGAGGGCGACTCGCTAAAAAATTCATCGGTGCACGAAGTCGTTCGAACCGAAGCAACGGCATGATTTAAAGGGCCGTCGTGTCGATAGCCAGGTCGGATTCGCAAGGGTTGCAGCGCGGTCGTGAAAGCAAACACTCCGATCGTCACTACTGCCGATGCATACTGATGTCCGACCGGTGCGCGAGAAACGCTACTTTCCGCAGTGGAAACAATCGGTCTGAGTCCGTCACTAAATCTCCATTGTCGGATCTGCCATTTCATTGATTTATTATTCAAATACCACAGCGACGCGCGCGCACATACACGATCAACAACGAAGTGATTGTTTCAACGGTGACCATTTTATTGACATTATTTTTCGACGTAATTCTCATTGCTAATTTACGCAACTTTCGCAGTTTGTTTTTAAATCACTGTGCGATTTGCCACGTTTGTGGAGTTAAAGTGAACGAATTTTAATGCGCGACATCGTTTTGCAAATGTCCCACACACATACATACATTCGCTTTCCCTTCTCTCCTCACATAGAATATCGCGCGCGTAGCGTGTGCGACCGAATAAAGCATTATGCATTACTGCAGCATTATGTATTACTGCACAACCGAGCAAGGTTCGGTTATATTCCGGGGTACGCAACTGCGGCTTGCGGTGGGACTTGAATACAGATTCGCGTTAAATGATTTAACATCGCGCGGAAAACGAAAACACAACACACATCGACTGTTAAATAATCGAGATGCGGATATAGAAAATGTCAAAATATACACGTTCGAATGAAACGTACAATGTGACGTGTGTGTTCGCGTCGAAATGCATTTTTCATTCAGTTTGTCGCGCGGACAAACCGCTGTATATTATCTCTCGTCGTCGTTTAGAGAAAGAAGTGAGCGCATGAAACATTTCGCGCGTCGTCGAACTCGATCGGGTATTGAGAAAACCCGACGGATGTGAATTTACACGAAAGTGTCGTCGCAGACGCTGTAATCGAATAATTCAGGACTGCGGCTCCCGCCACGGCAGAAATTGCAATTTAACCCAATCCGCGAGAGTCTAAGTGGTAATTTCAAATCCAAATGCGCCGTCTATTTCGCCCGTCGTCGTCGAAATCTCGCCGCAAGGTCGAATACACAGAATATGTGTCTGGAACGCGATAGTTTTTCAATCTCCGGCAATTTCCGTTGATTGAAAACACATCGAGTTTTTTTTTTTTTTTTTTTTTTTTTTTTGTTGTTTAGAACAAATACGAAAATACGTGTACGTAACGCTGCGAGAGTTCTGTTTTTCTTTTATAGCAGCGGTACTACTACGCGCGTATATGATAAAATAAAAACTAAGCAGCACGCGCGTTGAGCGCCGCCGCTACTTTCTCGTACTAGCCCTGCAATCTTGTGAGATGGAAATGCAAATGGAAGCCACCAAGGCCAGCGTTCTTTTTAATCAAAAAGAGCCGCCGACGTTTCCGCACCGCTTCAACCCACATCACACGGGTAAAGTAATCCTTTATCCGCGAGAAAGGGAAAGAGAGAGAAAGAAAGAGAGAGCGAGTCTCGATCTCTCGAAAAGTCGATTTCTTCCTTTCTCTCATGTTTTGCTTGCGCGCGGATTTTGCAGCGACGCTTCTCTTCGGGAAAAGACTGTAAAGCCGATTTAATACTCGTTATGAAATAAGAAAAATCTCGTCACGCTGAATATCACGCGTTTATGCAAACGTTTATGCTAAGCTCTGTCTTGTGACGTTTTTTTCTTTCAACTTTTATCACACAAGGAAATGTGACAGCGCGCGCGTTCAGCCTTGGTAATTATATAGCGCGTTGCAGACGCTTAAAACATATTACTTTCGAGCATAATTCCGAGTCCACAGCGGTAAGATTTATGCGACACAATATATCTGTATGTTCTACAAAGTGTGTGTGTATGTGTATGAGAGAGAGAGAGGAGAAGGAGGAAAGATAAGGTCGTGCGCGTGTTATATCACGTAGCGAGCTAAGAGAACCGTTGCTCAAAGGATTTCAGAAATTTAATTAATTTCTGTGAATAGGCCACGTCGTCTGACAATTCAACTAAATCACTTTTATCGAGAAATTCACGAAGCTGTCAAGAAGTTGACGATATCAATAATAGAACCGTTATTTCTGCGAAATTTATTTTAATTGAGTTACAGTTATATTATTTTGTTGTTTAGACGTGTCACAGGAGTCTCTTCCGTCTTCAACGCGAACAATTCAACACTCGCGCAATATACTCGATCCATCGCTCCCGGATTAATTGATCAGGCGTACGTTAACATCGGGACAGACGCGGGGGACTGCTAAGGCTGTACACTATGTAAACATAGAGCACAAAAACCGCGACAAACGTGGTCAGTGTAAATACGGCTGTTTGATATCCTGTGAACGAAGAGAAAATGTTTGGGTGAAAAGAAAAGCTACGGAGTCTCTGCATTTATCGGAGGATCGAGAGGAATTATTTAAGACAAATCGAAGTAATAAAAACTCCAATCAAAAAATATCGAAGTAATTAATTGATATTTTTAAGTTTTTACGTGCGTTAAAAAATTATTAAATAATATTAAATAATAAAAACGTTTCGCGCGAAAATAGACACAGAAAATAGACACGTCTGTCTCCGGTGAGAATTACGCAATATCATATCAGATTACGACAAAACGTTCCGAAAATGGACGTTTACAAATCTCACTTTCGTTTTTCTCCTCGTCAAACTCGGATCCCTCATCGATGTCTGGCTCCGCTGAGCCGTCCCCTCGCGTTTCTTCAGTCGTCGCTGTGTGTAACGAGGAGTTTTCCGCACTATCTGGCATTTCTGATTTTATCGTTTCGGAATCGACATTCTGATACTCGACCGGCTCTGTAGAAACATACGAAGGAACGTTTTCAAACGAGTCGCTTCCTTCTTCACATCGTCCAATTCTAATGTCAACGTAAATCTACCATCAAAAGAGATCGTTCTGTCGATTGTCAGCAACATATATTTATATCAGAATATTCGAGATTCGAGATAAAGTACATGCGTGTGTCCGTACGCGTTTTATCGAATCGCGTGTAGGCGCGCTAGTTTTTCTTATAAAATTTTCATAATATTTTCCTTATAAATTTTCATAATATTAAAAAAAGAATCGTAATAAAAACCTAGAGAA
Organism: Pseudomyrmex cubaensis; assembly: GCA_014825685.1. NCBI lineage: Eukaryota > Metazoa > Arthropoda > Insecta > Hymenoptera > Formicidae > Pseudomyrmex > Pseudomyrmex cubaensis. The sequence goes on from QVOA01016538.1 coordinate 9,656, forward strand.
TTTATATAAAAATTCTCTGAATCATAGATATATATATATGTATATCGATCCAAAACGTTTCGCGTCAAATTAAAGGGAGATAATGCGCGTCTAATGGACGCCCTAACGCAATCTTGCGCTCCCCTAAACTATCCCGTACTCTCGAAACTGCGGTCGATTACACGAACGGCCAAAGTCCGAAGTCATCTGGTAGATAATCGAGGGATAGACCGCGATTGACCCGCGGTAAATACAGGGAAATTTCGGTTTCGTATCTTGCCTTGGTGGGTTTACCTTGGTGGTCCGTCATGCCGACGATCAACTAGACCAGGGCCATTAGGGGCAGTTTTTTTTTTCGTTATATGCGAACCAGCTGCTTAATAGACTAGATGCCGCGACGGTCGGTCGAAACAGCCACGTCGTCGACTTAGTTTCGGGATTCCTGATATCTCATTGAGATATAACGGCGTGAAAGACAGCGCGCAAAGTTTGTTCGGGACAACTTCGCCGGCGACTTTGTGTGTGCGTCTCTCCCTTTTCCGTTTCTTTCTTCTCGCTCTCTTCTCCCCTTCCTCCCGGAGGCGAGGGAACGACCCAGAATCCCCAATTGGAACGCCCTTAATTACTCGAGTAGTTGGCAAATTTACCCTCGCGACTCGTCTCTATCCCCCTTAATTCGTCGTTAAGCGCGAGGAGTGAGTATTTCTTTCGTATCTGCTTGTTTTTGCGAGGGCTCGTCTGGAATCGGCTTGGCGTGCATTGAATCGACTTCGGTCGACAACGTAATTAGGACTACCGAGGGAAGTAAACCCGACACTGAGCTCCAAAGACTGATGCGAAATAGAAAAAAAAAAAAGTAGTGAGTGAGCTACGAAGAAAGCAACATCCGAAGAATTAATCCTTTAATGAGGAAATTACAATGTGAGACCTGAATTGTTATTGTCTCTTTTTGCGACACAATTCGTGACTCACTTTTTGTTGTGCAAAAATGTAAAAAATATACCCGAAAGATCGCAATGCAACAAAAACGATCCAAAAAATAAAAAAAATTAAACAAAACAACGACGACTCTTCTTCGTTGTGGAGAGGAAAAATCATGACGTTAAGAAACTTACTTGGTCGCCCGGAGTTGTCAAAGCGGAAAATACTAAATTAACGTTAAGCATTAATTCTCGCTTATACTCCTCGTTCGAGAGAGATTCGGACTCGGATCAACTCTCCCGCGCGGTCCCGAGATTTCACGGAGCGCGCGCTGATTCTCGATCCTCGTTTCCTTGACTGTCAACCGACAATTCTGAAACATCAGCTCGTTGAGCTCGAACAAGTGTCTCGGGAACCGTCGTTGCTACTTGCGGGATTTCAGCATTCTCCTTCTGCGCAGCCGCGACCGTTTCCTCGAGAGTTTCGTCGACGGACGCCGCAGCTCGCTCGCCCGGATGTTTATTTCCGGATGCGTGACGCGCTACGTCGTCGGGATTTCCGGGCAAATCCGGGGTCACGGCGACGTCTGATAAAATTGTCACTCCTCCACTCGTGGCGTCGGATCCCTCGTCTTGTTTATGTGGATTTCCTAGCCGCGTGGGTAAGATAACAGTAATAAATTTTGCTTCGCCTCGGAGTCGCGTAAACTAATATTTTTAAGTCGATAAGTATCAATTTTGACGCGAGACGTAGCGATACTTCACACATTTCGCGGATATAAAATCGCAATGAGAGAGAAAAACCTGCGATACGTTGCGCGGCAAGCCGTTTCAGAAACGCATCTTTTCGGCAGTTGCAAATTTTCGTGCAACCGATAATAGACATCGTTCATTCGCGGCAATTATCTTCTTGAGGTGGCGATTTCTTCAAAACAATTTCCCGTCGATCAGAACGTGCACACATTTGTGTCTTACGTTTTTTGATCAATAATAACGTGAAAAAAAGTTTTCAACCTGTCTACGTCCGCAACACGTCTCTCTTATAGTTCTTGCCGATTCGTCGACGCTTCTGCAGTTCTCACGACGAGTGCATCCTTTCGGGAGCTTTTTGATTGTCTTGATGTAAAATAAAAGTGAAACATTGCGTAAAACAAATAAGTGAAATATGTTGCACCGTTCCGGTGCAAATAAAGTAGGCGCAGTTAAGCCGCGTATATGCGCAAGATTTATCTGCGCTCTCGAAAACAACGAGGAACAATAGAACTCTTAATCCGCACTAATATTAAAGCCGATTAGTCAAATAAAGCTGAAGAATTAAAGAGTGTGCGTTGTGTGTGTTTACGTGTTTACCTAATGTATAAAATCTCCGTGATAACGTACGATATATTCAGTTTTTGACGTTAATAAATTACAAAATTGTATAAACAAATAACTCACGACAAATGGAAAGGAGGAAATATTTGCGAAATTGCAGAAACCGGGAATTAAATGAAAGCGTCGCAACGAACGCTATTGTAGGTTTCGAGAGACTTGGATTTAACGCGAGCGAAATTAGTCGCGCGAAATTTTTTTTTCTCGTGTCGTGAAACGTAAGAGAGAAAGAGTGGGACATCACGGAAAGAGATTTCGGTCGTTACGCACGATTAATGTCGGATCTTCAGTCAAGTCGGAATTGCAGCAGTGGGGATCGCAAGCAAAACTCTCGAGTACGCCCTTAGCGTGTACTCCGGACGAAACGAGTTCCGGCGCAGGTGAGGGTCCTCCGGTCGTTTCACGGATCGTCTCTTTCCGTTCCGTCATCCCGAATACGCGATTTTTACCCTAAAAGCGTTCCCGGTGCCTTCAACCTCGACGACCTCTCTTGCGGCAAAGATCGACAATTTTTGAGTGGACCGCGCGCGCATTTTACGTCTTCGTTCGCGCGCTACAAATGCGTTCGGAAGAAAAATCTCGTCATGTAGGTTACGTCACACATTTCAATTATCGGTTAATCTATATATTCGCTAATTTTTGTGTGTGAGAAAGACATTATACTTACAGAGTTAAATTAATTGCAATTTACTGTTTAGTAAATTTACACATAATTATTAAATCGATAATCTTCTGAAGGGAGAGAGAAAAAGATAATTTAGATAACCAAAACACACTTTTTAGTAAATTTTTAAATCAAAAGATTTTCTCATGATCGCGAAGACACGATTTATTTAGCTGATTTTTCCTTTGTTTAGTAACTTTTTTTTGTTTTGTTTTTCTCCAAATCACGGCAATTTTCAGATTGCAAGTATATCGTGTAACGTATATGTAGTATACATATACTCTTTACGGACAGATTTCGAAAATGATCTACGAGTCGGACAGACTCTGAGTTTGTGAGATCCAAAAATCAATATTTTTAAAATTATTTTTTTGAATCGAAAATTCGAACGATTATGCGTCGATAAAAAAAAAAATAAATTGAAAAAATTTGTAGCGTTTAAAAAGAAGTAATTTTTACTAGAAATGCGCAATTTTTGAGTGGGTCTGGGAAATCCATGTCTGTCCGTGAACGAATATATGAAATTGTAGTAGCACACGTATCCGCATTGACACATTCTTCGCGCGCGTTGCGTAACGTCGTCTACATATTTCTCCGGCGTTTCGAGAATTATCAATCCAATATGAATGCCGCATTTAATTTAAACGTAAACTAGGAATTATACCGCGTATTTGGCACTAATTACGCACAGGAAGCGTACATTTATCCACATATTAATTTGTGATTCGGAAGCACAACATCGCTGCCAATTTGTAATAATGAATGAACTGCGAACAGAAGTTTCTATTTCAGTTGTCCGTGTGTGTAACAGAAAGTGGGCTTGCCATTCTCGTTTCCATTTGTTAATTAATGTAATTTGATTTGCGTTTCGCGGAAACGTTCAAAGTTAACGATTCGCAGCTTTGTGCAGCTAGGACGTAATCAATCGAGACACGTCGGAATGCTCTCCGGAATGATCGAATGATCGAAACTGCCATCGACCAAATGTAAAATGCGCGCGCGCGACCCATTACGCGACCGCAATCAATTAATCGTTAATCAATTAACTATTACTATTTTGGTCACTGAAACGGAATAATTCGCGCGATAACCGTCACGGCTTTGCGCCTACAACGTTTCGATCGACCGTTCGCTTCGTAAATTTCACGTTAAATGTAACGTAACAATCGCTACACGCGCCGGTTGTATCGACTCTCGCGGAGAAAATATTTTTATCGTCGCTACACGATCAGATTAGAGGCCAATTCCGATGCGAAAAACAAAACGCAATGACTTTGTCTCAATGAAACAAGATATAATATTATTACAAACGTTTTTGACAATTTTGAATGGAAAGCGTTTGTGTGAAAGTTCCGTAATTTAATTTTACTTCCATCGCATTAACCGCAATAATACTGATTATGATTGAACATTCGCTTAAAAGCCGTCGTGGATCATCTTTCCGTACTTACGATGTGTTTCAGCCAATTAAGTTCAATGAAATATTGACAATTACACGGTTCATTACAATTAGCAAACTACGGTCTAGAGAAATCATAATTTTGTTTCAGGAATAAATGGTAGCAAGTCTCTCGAACTCGGAAAGAGAGACGTGGAATATTACGCGCTGCCGTTGGTGAAATTGCGCGCCGTACAATAACTAGCTTTTATTTTAATTAAACTGAGTATATAATTGCGTTTTATTTTTCATTTATATATATATATTTTTTTTTTCTGGAAATGACTTTACAATAGAAATTACCTTGTGCTTTATCAAACGCACCCCCGCCATCCTCTTATTTTCTTTTCTGCCCCACACAACTTCGTTCCCTTTGTATCAAAGAAGAGCTTAATATGTGTCCATCCATTAAGCAGGAAGCTTTGTGAATATTCCACGCGCGGACTCGTTAATAATTTTAATATATAAAAAGAGACAAAAATAGTGATTGTTCGTATTAATCCCGACGTGCGCGCGCATGTGTGTGATTATATTATATTTACGGCGTAATTCACGTACACATAAACTGGAGACATCTCCGCTATAAATGTGTTTTAACCCTCAACGGACGGCGTGTTTTTCGGCACCTTAATTCGCCGGACGTGGGTCGTTTTCGTCTTGGGCTTTTTAAAAATATTAAATATTTCTAAAAAAATCTGAAACAATGTGTACATACTCTTTAAACTGTTTATTTTAAGAAACCGTCATTAAATTTAGTGAAAAAAAAGTTTTAATTCATAATTTTTAGCAAATATGACAACAAATCCAAAAAAAACAAGAAATTTTCATTTTGCTCCAGACAAAAACGACCCATGTCCGTCCGTTGAGGGTTAAATAAAAAAAAAAAAAAAACCCAATTTGTTCTAAATTTTTTTTAGCGCTACAGAAATGCTCGTTTGCGCACCGATTTAGTCTGCGCGCGTACGTACAACTTGGCCTGTTCGTGTGAGTTTTCCGCGTCGCGTAACGGAAAGAACAATATCGGTCGCGTCGATCGGAATTTCAGCGCTAACAGATGGACGCTCTCTGATCTGACGGGAAATGTCGCCGCGTTTATAATCGCCATCTCCTCCTCCCCTCTCTCTCTCTCTCCCGTTCGCGCGTTGAAAACGAAAACGCCGACGCTAAAAATCCGATACAATTAACGAGCGCGACGAGTTTTAACGTCGTTTTCCGACCAGTCGCGTCACCCCGCGATTAACGTGCCACGTGCAATTTGACGCGATGCTTTACCCCCTTAAGTGCTCGCACCGCGCCATACGGAACGCGCTCACTCTCGGCGACGACGATTGCGCGATTTTACGAAATTAACGCGCAATTGTCGACGGGATCGCGCGACGAACGGAGCCGCGCCGCTCTTCATTTAAAGCGGCGGCACTTGCCGCCGCTCGCTGACGATATTTCAAGTGTCTGTAGCACGGCGCTTTTACGTAACGGAGATCCTTGAACGAGGGGATGCTCGAACGCAGAGAGTGTTTGTCCTAAAACCTCGTTCTTCGCTGATTCTTCGTTTATTAATTTCCGATAAACACGCGCGTACACACACACACACACCCACACAAACACAGCGCTTTCTGCTCAATATTCTCAAATATTTGTAGTACAGAGTAAACTCCCACTTTGAATACCACCTATTCGGACGTCAAGTGTTTGTCGTATTACGCGTAATAAGAACGAGCCGCATATGCTCAATGAACCCATACTCAGGAACGGCGAAATCGATCGCGCCGTTCCGCGATCGCGCGAGCATGCACACGTTGTACGTTATATATCTACACATCGGAATTAATGAGGATACAGAGCCGCGTGGCTCGCACAAAGGAATATTCATAAGCAGGACGCGGTGTGTATCGCGGTGGCGCAATAAATGCTGAATTATCGGGCGACACGGGAGAGAGAGAGAGAGAAACAGCGAAGATCCTCTCTCGGTCCGCGCGCAAATGCGGTCCGGGTGTTTAGAAAGCCGCAAATGCGGAGATACGCGATAATATCCCGCGTCTCAGGCTCCATTAACGTAATTCCCCGGATAATTCTCCGTTGTTCCAGTCGACTGTCCTTCCCTGCGACGACATCGAGAAACAAACGCATTTGGCGCGCACGTAAACGTCCAGTCGCTTCGCGTTGACCGCGGATCTCGTGTCGAGATCTGTCCTGAATCATGTTCCTCGGTCTTCGGCAATTCACGTAATTTCCGCGCACAGAATACGTGATCTTCAGGATCGTAACAACATCTCGCGAGTAAATTAAAAAAAAAAAAAAAAAAAAAAATTATGTCATCATGACGTTGTTGAGATAAAAAGATGTATCACGCGCTCATTGTATATGAGAATCCTTGTTAAAAATTAACAAGGCAAAGTTTTACAAACTTCTTGACTTTTTTCCCCGTCTTTGGATCTCGGTATTTTTGCACCTCGCGCGCTGTCGTGACATTTTATACGGAAGTTACGGAAGTTACGTGCTTAGCAATTGTGACTTCGTGCAACAGCTTCCCCCGGCGCGAATCCAATAAAACCCGTACGTATAGGCCGTCGGATGGCCTTAACGATTACGAAGCATCAGCTACGTGCTCTTAAGTCGGTGTAATGACACTGCAACATTGCGCGCGACGTGTTGCAGTGTCGTGTGGCGTTGCAACGTGGTCGCCATATATTATTCGCAGTTGGCACGCGATTCCGTAACTACGTCGCGGAATCGTCCGCGACTCGCTCGCAAATTGTTTTTTAACGATCCGACGCATCCAAAATCGACGATCGTCGCCGCTGAAGATGACAGCGGCCCAAAATTCGTCTCGAAACGAAATACGACCGGAGATATAGGAGTCGCGAGTTTATAACTTCCGTGTGTTAAACGGCGTGTGCGATCGACGCGATTCGCGATGCATTTCGACGGGAAAATCGAACCGAATCTCTGAATCGTCTTCTTCATCGTCGACGTCTGGCGTGGTAATTGAATTTTTTTTTCAACGCAACTCGTTTCTCTTAACCCGCGGAAAACTGACGGAACCTGGTTATCAGCGCGAGATGAAAATGTAATTTAGCGCATGAAACTTTTAGCGAGAGCGTAATACTTTCTAAAAGCCGTTTTCCGCTTCTCCGAGCAAAAAGACTGCGGCCCGACCGAATCATGGTTAACGGGCACAACGTAATTTAAAACATTCACTTTGCATGCGTCACTCATTCATTTTGGCAAGTCCGCGAAAAAGCGGGGCTCGCTGCGAGACAATCGCAAAAGTGCATTCCGCTGTTTTTTTTTCGACATGTTAAAAAAAAAAAAAAAAAAAAAAAA
>QVOA01016636.1:0-13242 GCA_014825685.1 Pseudomyrmex cubaensis
AACACGTGTTGTTATTATATTAATTTATTGGCAAACGCCGATTAAAAAGATTTTAATTTAAAACATTAGTTGTTTGCGCGACTCACCAGCTTTGGAGTGGACGGTCCGAAAATGCAAAATCACGCACAGCAGACACCAGAACCACTCGACTCTCGGTTTTGCCTGAGAACAAAAAGAAGAAAAACATCTAATAAAATATTAATAATTAACACATATATAAAAATTGATACAGTGATATAAAAATATTTTAATCATCACAGCAATACGCGGACAAAGTCTGAATTGTTGTTTCGGGCTTTTCAAAACTTAGATGAGAGAGATGCTCGGAAGACGCGCGGAGTTGGAACTTCAATCCTCCCCCGGGAGAGAGGCCGGGCGAGCGGAGGGATTGATAACGCGGCGCGGCTTTGTGAGACGTCTTATGCAAATGCGATGCGGCGCGTAATAGGACTGTGCGCCAGCGTGAATATAAACTGCCGAACGAAGGGAAACAATGTTATCGGGCCCGCGTGATCTCGGGGCCCCGCGTCGCGCGAGCTCTTGTGCAGCCACACTGAGGCGCGTTTCTCACCCTGAACACGGCCGGCGTTCTCATCAACGCGCGTAAAGCAACAATGCCACCCTTTCCTCTTCCAGACCCGCGAGAGAGAAAGAGAAAGAGAAATGCGCCGTGAAAACGCCATAAAGATCGTCAGTGAACGGCCAGCGTTTGTTACACGGCAATTGCGAAAACAATCGGTTGTAACATTACGGATTTTACGGAATGAACCATGTTGTCTTCGCGCGCGTCTCATCCGCGAAATTATTCCAAGTATCTTTAAACGGAACGTCACGAGCGTAATGTCGACAGCAGTTTCACCGACCATTTTCTAGCGGGACGTAGAATGCGGGTATCAACACGTGTTGCTCAGATACGTGTTTACGATTTCGCGCGAGCGAAGCTAATGGACGGAAATCAAGACACGAGTAGATTGAAAGAGCGCACAGTAGTAGTTCCGCGAGGCAAAGACCCCTCGCTCGCTGGCACATCACGTGCGGCAGTCACCTCGAGCTCAAATTAGGCTATCGCCCCGTATAGCGTGTCGTTCGTGCGACCATGTCTCGCATGTGCGGAAGCGGGTCTCTCTCCCTATGAGCAATGTAATCGCGTTTTTAATCTCACGCCACGACCGACCGTTTCTCCAAACGGTTCTTTCCACTAGCGGAAGTTCTGGAATTGCGACTCTCTTGTGAGGGGGGAGGGGGAAAAGTGGATCGCGAGATGAATGTCCCTCGTCGAGGTATAAAATTTAAAAGTGACGCGTCACTTTGTCGTTGTCGAAGAAAAGTTCAGTTTTAACAAGTCGCTCGGGAAAATTAATCGAGAACTTCGCGAATTTCACGATGTAATCGCGCGACGATGAAATGTTTTCAAGAAAAATCTTTTTGAAAAACCGGTATGGCAAGTTCGGCGAAAAGTCGACGTTTTTGAAAGTTAATTAAGTGCGGCAGCGAGAAAGGCTATTTCGCGAACAACGCGAGTCAAGAGAAACTGCCGTTTAACTACCCCACGTACACGTCGTTGCACGGGGTGTCTCGTGGAGAGCCACTAAAAACTTTTTCCCGCGCGCGCGGCTTCTTTCGAAACGCGAGCTCGCAACAACGAGAGCGGCCGAGTCGAAGTGTGCGATGCCGTGTAATTAACGAGCGGCAGCTCCGTTCATTCACCACGGGGATAAGGCAGAAACGCGAGTTCGCGGTTTACAGCGGCGGTTTACGACGATCTTCCTTCTTCTTTCGATAATTTGGCGCTTCGATCTACTTCGAAGAAAGAATCGCGCGGTCGTTCGTGGCAGCGTCTCAGCGACGTGGCTGCGAGGTCCGTATATTACACACATACGCGCGAAGACGATAGACCTGAAACGGAAATTCCGTCGGTCCGCTGTAATTCCAACGAATTAGATAATTAACGTCGCGGCGGAAGCCGTAACGCATTGATGAACGAGACGAGATAACCGGGCGCGGATTCACTTTCTTGTGATTTACCGACGCTTAAGTAGCGTTTGAACATAAATTACCAAGTAACAGAAAGTAGGTGGGTTATTATTAATTTGCAAAGCTGCAATTTCCGAATCGATCGCCGAGCGGGCTTATCTGACTGGAAAATTATCTGTCAAAACTATCGTCATGTTTACTAAATTATTATTATTATTATTATTATTTTTGAAGTAAATTACCGAAGCGTTGAATTCGCTGAACGCGCTCATAAATATGTTAAACCTCTGTGAATAGCCAATAAACGTAATAATTCCGCGATCGATTTCAAATATTATAGAGCACGCGCATTCTCCAATTACACAATATATACAATTAACCAGAGTTATATCGAAATCGCACCGATAGCGAACTTTGATGTTTACCTCTAATCCCGCAAACCTTGACATTTATGTCCGACGCGATATTTTAATTAGTTAAAACGTTGCAAAATATCTGTACAAATTCATAAATTATAATTAAATTATAATTAAATAAAATTTTAATCAACATTCTAATTTAAGAAAATAATTTAGTTTCGATATTGTTTTTATTTTTTCTTTCCTCTAAAAAATATATACATGAAAGATATCTCATTTTCAAAAATCTCTCGAAGGGTTCAAGAAGAGGAGGCACGACAAGAATGGTTCAAGGGTTTATGGAATCAGAGAGTTAGAAATTATTTTGCAAAGTTTCCGAAAAACTAGAGACAAGTATATTTTTAACTAACTCATTAATTTAATATTAATGATATGATAACGCACATGAATTATTAATAGCACGCGCGCGAGCATCTAATGTCAAATTAAGTGTGTTTTTCTTTCGAGGAAGTGGAACGCACGACCGATTGCTGCCAAGTTAATCGCGATCTCTTCGAAGTAAGTCGGGTCACGCGAGGATTGCAAGAAAGTTTCCGCCGAGACAATGCACGAGCCTAGTTTCTAATGTCTGGCGTTTATACTTTTTTTTTTTTTTATCGGTGAGTATATCGAACTCGGCAATCGAGATCGGAGGGATTGTGATCGTATCTGAGCATGACGTTGAAAATATTTCGATTATGTGGCGTAATAATTTACGCTCTGGTTTGCGCGCTCTGTGTTTACTCGTTCAATTTCCTTGATGATAATCGCTGAAATGCGGGCTCTCATTAAAACTCAACGACCTGAATAATTGACAAATATTTGACGTATCACTGTTACGTCCTGTGGAGTTTACCGTTTCGTTTTTTTTTATCGCAACGTGTGATAGCAGTTGCGGCGCTCGAAATTATCAAAGGCTGACTCTTGCTCGCAATCGAATCGAGCCAGACATCGAGTTGGTTTTTTTGTTCTCTCTTGTTTTTAAAAAGAGCACCGGATGGACCGTGCCGTGAAATAAAACTGTAAGGGAAGTTGTCCGGATATGACGTTGGAGTATCGACGCCATATTAATTAAAAAACATTAAGAGATAACATAAATATCAAATTAAAGCGACTTATCGGTGAAATTGATATAATTTTTAATCAAAAAATAATTTACTTATAAATGTAAGGAAACAATAAATATGAAAAAAAAACTCACAAATACGAGTAAATTATTTTTTGCCTGCAAATTACATCGATTTCACGGACAGTTTACTTTTATTTGAGTCGCTTTTTCTGCTAAACGGCGGAAAAAAGACTCGAATGAAATGTGTGGCATTAATCTGAGATAACAATGCTCCCGGAAATGTGTTAGCCAAGTCAGGCGTACTTAGTTGAGGAACTACACGCTGACGCTTATCCGTCGCGTATTTCCACAACGGCTGAATTACTTCACTTTGCGCTATCTGCCTTATTAATCGCGAAAGTATAGTCGTGTCTCAGTTCGGGCGCTATCTAAGTCGGAAGTAAGTTAGCACTCGCGGTAGGACGTTGCGAAACTCCGGTGGTCGGCTCTGAAGTGTCGTATATCTTGACACCATGCATGTTTGTGGCATAAACGCGACAAGAAAAATACTGTAACGAAAACTCTGCCTTTTTCCTGGTCACTGATTAACGCGACGCGCAATAATTTTGAGAAGAATCTAACAATAAGTCTCATAAAAAAGCGTGTGTTGAAGAAATTTTATGTTCAAATGTCAGTCGGCTGAGATGAAGCTCTTGTAATTTTCAAATTTATGTGAACATTTATTTATTTCGAGGATTGCGAAATCATCAAATAAAATCAGAAATTTTATAGCGCGCACGATCTTTCGATAGACGATCAGTGTACGAAAACGCTGAATTTGTACACAGATTCACGTATTCGGTCGCGATACTGCGCAATGTTCGCTTTTGCGATGCAAAGTCGTTAAATTAATGCGGTGATCGCACCAAGAACTTTTCAGCGCGCGCAAACAGACAAACGTGGCTCTACGTGTTTCGACTCCGCAGATATTAGCCCTTGTGGCTAACATGTCGTCCCGACCGAGCACACGCAGAATGCATATGCAAGTCCGTTGCACACACCTGCTCTTTGACGTGGAACAGTCAACGATCGAGCCTCGGAGCTATCCTCTTTCCGTTTCGACCGCATTTGCATTCACCGATAATTAAAGGCCAAGTCAAAACCGGAAGAACAAACTTTTTTACAAAAAAAAATCTTCTCACACAGTTATAAAGCTTGGAATAAATTGACGTGCGCTTTAAAAACAGTCGTCATAGATATTTTTATGTACACAAAAATTATGTAAAAATATGTGCCTGCCAGTGGGTAAACGACTTTCTTTGTGCGATGATGCGCAAAGTATAAACAGATTTCAACCGGTTTCCGATGCGATTCACAGAAACGAAAGCGACGTTGGCGAGAGCTTTTCGTGGAAGAGACGACTGAGGTACGCGTTATTTTTGTGAATACGCTGGCGTATGCAAAAACGAAACATTCTTTTTTTCTTATTGTTGAAAAAAATATAATAATCCCCGGTTATAAAGAACGATCATCTCTTCCCGCTAGAGAGAGAGAGAGAGACCGCGGCATATTCGAGCCGGGAACGCGGCGTATTTCTGAATTAAAACGATGTGTCCATGCGGGCGAAAAGAAGAGGCGCAGACACTTATCGCGTCCGTGGATTATGCCGCACGAATGTGCCGTGCATCACTTATAAAGCGTGCGTGCACACACTCGAGACTGCATCGCTTTGTGCGTCGTTATTAAAAGTGGCCAAGTTAATAAACCACCACAGAGCGTATAGTGGTTGAAGACACACACGCACACCGGCGCGCGCGCTGTTTGTACGCGCGGATTTTCTTTTATTTTCTATCCCACGTTTTCCACGAGTCTCGCATCCGCGACGAGATAATGGCGAACTTACGCCGCGTGCCGCAATGCAATTAATTAGAGAGATGCTCTCACGCTGCTCTCACGGAATATTCATAATTCATTATCGCGCGGTACCGCAAATATTGCACAGCCGCATTATCTGTATTAATTTTATTTTGTACGTAATAATGAAACTCTATATAAAGCGCGCGCGCGTGTGTATGTGTGTGTGCGTGAGAAATATACACATACAATTTGTAATTCGCAACCGAGAGTCACTGACCTTTCTCGCGTCTCTCTCGATCGCAGACAAAAACATTCGATTTTTCATCTAAAATATTTCTCGGAATCAATTGACGATCGTTGTTCGATGGTGCATCACGAAGTGAGCGACCGACGCGGGACGAACCTGAGACACCTCTGATTATTTATAGCTCATTATAATGCGCTTTGAGAGTTGTTTCCCGCCGCCGCCGACTGGCGAATCGGCAGCCGCCGGTGATCGAGATGCGGATAAGATTACGGACGGACCGTCCGCCTACAATTTTATAAAGTCTCGCTCCGAGAGCCCGGAGGTACGTGCCGGGCTCGCGTGTTGGTAAGTACGTGTACGCGCGAAACACGCGGAAAAGAAAAAGAAGAGATGAAAGAATTGAGAGGAGATATACCCCGCGCGCGAGTGTGCGCGAATCTGAAAGCGAAAACCTCGCCTTCGCTACCGATCGCTCTCGACTTCGCTCCGCCGACATTTCCGCAAATTCTAATTGGTCGGACTGTGTTAGATCAACGTTGCGATACGTGAAACGAATCGTTTTCTCTGTCTAATCGCTCCTTCTCGATAATCGTTTCGGAAAGAAAAAACGCCGTCGCTTTCACTAGCTACACCGAAATCGCACCGATCCCACGGGAAGAAATCGATTTTTCTTCAATGGGAATGCGCGTTACTATATTTCGCGATACAAAAGTTTTGACTTAACAATAGAAAAAAAAAAACAGATCGATCAAAATATCTCGACCAAACTGTCTCACAAACGGTAATTAATACAATGAATGATAGAACAAGACGGGGAAGCGTTATACGAGAACGAAACAGGTGCAGATACCGATCGATGATCTACGATCATTGTAAAGCTTTTCTGTAATTACAACGTGACTGCGTGAATCGTAATTAAATCAGCGCCAGTGATTTATGGGATTTCCATCGGCGGAGCGAAGTCGAAAGATGCGGATCACTCTCAATTAGTGCCCACGTCGACATCATTTATCAATGGGAACGATGAGAGGAGAAAGCAATTTTGCGATCTGTCTCGGGGTGCTCATCATCCATCCGGAAGATCCGGATGTTGTTTGTTAACAATAATATTTCCAGCGTAAAGCTCATTCGCGTTTCGTCGGGCGAATAAAAACAAAAATTATTAGGGTAACAACAGACAGATCGTTACGTGTGTCTTTTGTTTAGCGGAAAAAAAGTTTGTTCGCTGGCTCGGGAGTTTAATTAGCGCCCAGGTAAATTTTCATCCCGACGGCTATCTTCGAGGGCGTGTGAATATTTTCGCGTTGGACTGTACTTTTGGCGTCGTTGAACTTGGCGGCGAGGTTCGTCGCCGGTGACCGAGTGACCGGAGAGAAGACGAGCGGAAGTCTCGGTTTCAAACTGACCGGTCTGCAGACGCCCCGCGGCGGGAAAACGAACGGAGCGCGTCGCGCGTCGAGAGAGAGACACTTGCCGTTTTGCTTTATGTGCTCAACAGCTGAGCCCGGGTATGATTTAGCGAGCGCCGACGTTACGGAATCCCACCAAGGGGATCGGCGCGTTCGCATGGCTGGTCTCGGTAATTCCCGGATGGCTTTCTAAGTCCGATGCACTACCGCGTTCACGTCTGTCTTCGTCTTCCGCGTAACCTCCGTTCATCGTTCGCTTTACTCGCGAGCGAGCGAACGCGATCGAAACGCGCGGCGGGGCCGCGTTTTCTCCGGGAGAGAACGGCGTGATTGATAGCGGTCGCCGAATGGCGATATAACCGACTAATTGTAACTTCGGAAATGCCGGGGTGGGCGCGCGTGTAAACGTTGTGGCCTCGCCCAGCGTAATTAAGGTTTCTGTCCCGAGGTGAGACTTTCAAGAAACGGAAAGGCTTCGGACTAATTGCACATTCGGAAATTCTACATTCTGCAACGTGCGATCAAACGTGCAAAGTTTCAAATTGTATCGTCTGTTATTTGAGTGAGAAAAATTAATATCGAGCTTTACGTTTTTATTTAATTTTTCAACGTTAAAAAATCGATGACGTCACTTTTCGGACAAACGAAAAATTAATTTTTTTTTCACGGAGAAACAATCAGTGACAAGTAATCGCGTGAGATTGACACGAGGAAAATTTCATAGTTGAATTGTTTAACCCGGCGATTGGAAACACGCACACGCACACACACATACGCACATGTAATTTCTCGGTCAGTCAAGTATTATTTTCTTGCTGCTCTCAGATCAGATTATGTGCGGCGCTGTATTATTATCTGATAGAGCTCAATAACCACCGTAAGAGGAAAAAGAAAACAGCGAGTGCCAACAAGTATTTGATCTGCGTTCTAACGTGATGTTGCGTTATTCCGCATTTACGCGCCGCCGTTCTGCGGCGCGGCGGCGGCGCAGCTGGCAAATTGATTGAATATAACCGGGGTTATATCGAAAGAGTCCATTTATCTATCAAATCCATATCGGCATTTGTATTGCTGAAAATAAGCGTCGCCCCCGGGGGATGTGATCTCTGCACGCTTCGCGGAGCATCCCGAATAAAAAAAAAAAAAAAATCTCGTTCACAGAAGCGCGATATCGCGCGGAAACAACGGGAAATAGCCATTTAGAAAATGTTTCGTCGTTGTCGTTAGCCGCAAAGTTACGGTGTGACTACATCAGCAAAACTACTCCGCTAAAGCGAAACTTCCCCCATATTCGATAAACGCAAACCGTTGCGTGTGCAAAAACTAAATTTTGCTCCCCCTCGCATAAAAGAGTTTTTCGCAATATTCTCTCATTTTAATTTTAATGAGAAAGTGATGTCATTAATTTGCAATCCATTTGCGCTTCTTTTCTCTCTCTAATGAAACTTGGAGATGTAGATATTGTAGCGCTTGTGAAACCGACTTGAAAATAAGCTGCTCTTGGAATAAAACTTTTAAGACAACGTAATTAAAACGATAAAAGCTTATTGTCTTAACTTAAACCTTTGTTTCGCGTTACTTCGATTTTCCTCGTTAATGGAAAAATTTTAACTGTAACAGAAACTGAAACTCGAAAAACACAGATTTGTCTAATTTTAACCTTCACCTGGCGGATACCCAGATACGCACGTCGCTCCTAAGTCGCAATCGTTCAAGGTACGTAAACATTGACCCCTACATATTGTATTTATAAATATAATAAGATTCTAATGTTTCTAATGTTAATATTCCATATTTGGAAAACTGTAAAAAGCAATTTTTTCTTTAAACTTTTAAAAGCAACATTTCGCTCCATTTGAACCAATATCCCACGTTGCTAAGACCATCCGCTGTTCGAGAGTTAAATACCTCCCTGAGTCAACAAAAAAAATTAACATGCACAGATTTTTTCTCAAAGAAAAAACATTTTTTCAAAATTTAATTTCGACGCAAAGTCAAATGTGGAATATTTAATATCGCAAGCGAAATAAAACCGTAGTTTTTGAAATTCTTCGCAAAAGGACTATTTGACTTCGAGAATTCAAGACACAAGTGCCTGCGTCATCGAAATTGACGTTCAGAAAGAGAGAGAGAGAGAGAGAGATACGTTATATACGAGATACTCGCATCGGGCATTCTTGCATGAGCCAACATCCACGGGAGAGACCTTCGCATAATAACATCACCGTGCACATGCGACGAGACTTTCACGTGAGTGCCTCACGTAGCCGGAGCATTACGCGACATCCTTGAAACACGCCACGCTCGTTCAGACATACTACATACGCGGATCGGAGAACACACGCGCGCGCTTGACCGTACAAGCCAGGCCATCGTCGCGATCGAGAACGCTTTAAAAGATCTAGTTACACACACGTCCGGCAAAAGTGAGGATACAAGCTCGTTAATCAGACGAGAGAGGACGGTTGGACTGCCATCGGCGCGCTGTTAATTAGGCCGTGCCACGTTATATGAAATTAGCCGAAGCGTAAATCCCTCCACCGGGTCTTCTCGTTCTCTCTCGTGTGTGCGAGAGTCGGCGACGTCGGACTGTTTTAAGACCGAGGATACCGATCTCCCTCTTGTCCTGAAATCACTCTTGTTCCGCGGAACAATGCCTCGATCGGGCCCTCCCCCCTCCCCCGGCTCATGCATTCGCAGATCTGGATTAACGATATACGCGCGATCCGATTCCCGCGGCGATTCTCTGCGTGCGCCATTTTTTTCTCGCAAGGGCAATAGATACGAGCGTGTCCTTTGTTTTCCTTCGCGTGAGAAGCTTTTTTTTGTCTTCAGTCCTTTCTCTTTTTCTCTAACCAAAACTGTGTCACATCTACAGTTCTCGCTTAACCCTTTGCCAGACAGACTTCAAAAACGACCTACTAGTTGGACAAACCGAGTCTGTGAGACTCACGCGACTTTAAAATCGAATATCTCCGCAAAAAACCAATATTTTTTCAATTTTTTTTTTTTTTTGAAAGTTTGAATTTTAATTCGATTTTAATTCGATTTTAATTCGATAAAAAAACTAATTGAAAAAATCTCTAGTAATTTCGACAATATGAGCGTTAGAAAAAAAGTTAATTTTTCTTAAAGACACCTGTTTGAAAGTGAAAAACTTATGTGTTTGTCCGCAAAGAGTTAAAATTTATATTTATATACACCTCTCATTATTTACGCTCAACATCGGGATTTTTATAGCATACAGGAGAGCGTAAATATATTTCTGAGTTACGGTCACTTCTGTAGCATTTCTAACTCCGGAGTTTTATACGTTCGGATAATTTATTATCGAGCGTCTCGTCTCTCTTCTCTCTCTCTTCTCCCTCCGATGTTTTCTCTGTTATAAAATCTTCGTTATCTAATTAAATAAATATTAAAATAACATCTGAACAACACAGTAGCCGTGCCTTCCTTAGACCTTTGTTTACGAGACAAAAGGGAAGGAACTCGTGTATCCAGTCTGCTGTTGTTGCTTCTGCTGCTGCTGCTGTTGTTCCCCTCGTAACAGCGAGGTTATAATATCTTCAGAACGAACAAGGAAATACGCGGCGAGCTATATAACGGAGAGACAGACATCGACGATCGTTCGATGGCGAGCGTGATAAGCAGTTAATAAGAATATAAAGAAGCGCGCGGGCTATTATACGCGCGAGCGTACTGTTTACGGCGAGGCGCGATCGTTCGTCTGTGGAGAAACATCCGACGGATGCGCAATTACCTGCCTCGGTAAGTCCTGACGTTGTCCAATTTACGCCGATACACGAGGGACGCGACGACCGATCGCGGGGATTGAACGTGTGTGTGTGTGTGTGTCGGGGCGCATCGCGTTCCCGCGGGCATATAATAGCGGGCGAGAAACGTCGCGAAAAAAAAAAGAAAGAAAAACAAAACTCTGCCGCTTGTCGTTCTCGCTGGATGTCGGTTGTCGGGAGAGTGTTTTCCAATCTGGTTACGGTATTCTCCCTTTCATTTCCGCGTTCGCGCAACGCACACCGTCGTGATCGAGACACCGCCGTTGTTCTGATCACCTCGTAACACGAAGAAGCGAGATGTTGCGCGGAATCCTGACGGAAAATCGACGCTGTTTCGCAATTTCGACGACGACTTATTTAACATTCCACGGAAGATTGTGCGCACCGTTTTGTATGTAATATCGGAGATATAAAAATTGTATATATATATATCGAGAAATTCTATCCTCATTCGTATGTATTGCAGATGCGGTCTCTTTTGCCTATTGTTAGAGGAATGCGGTCGCGAGAATCCGTTTTATCTCGCCAAGATTTTCCCCGCTTTGAAGATTCACGCGAGACGACGCGCAGCGCGCGGGAAAGGATTACGTCCAAGTTATTGCGCGTAAAGCGAGGAAGAAATAGAGGGCAAAAGGTGTGGTTACGCGGAACGCAGCGAACGGTGTCCGTTACATTCGGACGAGTAAGCACAGAAGAACTCGCAGCATCCGAAGGATCTCTCGACGCGATCCTCTCTCGCATTTGCCTCACGCGAAATATTTTTTTTTTTTTTTGTTGTTGCATCGACCCGATATCACAAATGTCGCTTTTAATTACAGTTTTTCGTCGCGCTCGATTTAAAACCAATATAATCGATTTTAATCAATTTAAAACCGCGCGCGAATCTCGTTAAATTTAAACACATCGCGCTTTTCGATTCGATTTTATTTCGATTTCACGCGCGTGCAGAAAGTTTAAGACGAAAAGAATATCGATGCTCCCTCGTTTAAAAGCGGACTGGTTTAACTGCATCTCAAGATACGATTAATATATCTTCGATCGCATATAAAATGCGCATCGATTGGCCAACAGGTGGGTTATACCGAAAGTGGATCGGCAAAGCAACTTTTTTTTTTTTTTTCAAACCGTGCGTCTCACTCGCGGCTGCAGTTTATCAAGAGATGAAACCGAACTCTTTAAACCATCGATCTATGTATAGACTCGCGCGTATTGGCCTAAATATAACTCGTCGTTCGGCGCAATTTGTTCTCTCTTGAAACGAGAGACACGTACACGTCGATTATTTATTGTCTCGCACTTTCTCCCGTTTATTCGATCGAGACGAAGATAAATTCATTTCGGTTTGTGAAAAAAAATATAACAACACGTATTCAATTACTCGACCAAGCGCGTAAATATGTAATTGCGCGCGCAAGTTGCGAAGAAACTGATTTTTCTGCTTCGCAATGTAATTTTTTTTTGTGGAAAGAGATAAACGTTTTCTAATACGTTCGACATTACTCAATATTCAGCTTATACTTTCACCGGTTTTTCGAACAAACTTGGCAAGCGAAACCGCCGTCGAAAGGCAACTGCAACATATTTTGTAAAATTACGTCGCACGAACTTCGCGTGTTTCAGCAAGAGAACCTGACAAAAACCAAAAACACAATCTTGTGAAAGCGATCTTTGTTAGCTAATTAAGAGTTCCGCGCGCTTTATTTGACGTTAATTGACATCGCACACGTTCGACTCTGCTCCATGGCTGTTCAAGTTTTATTTGCCAGTCGATTGACTCTCTCTCTCTCTCTCTCTTTGTCGGCGTACCTCACGGGAAATGCTCTCGCGTACGTATACAGAGAGCACATCTGCGAGCGCGGTATGTACATCGTCCACTCGAGCACAAGTACGTCGCTCGAGGTTATAAAGTCAGTGGGGCACCCACACACGCACGCACACGTGCGTTGGATTAAAGCTCGGGGGTGAGGTATATATGTACATGCGAGTGTGCGCGATTACACGCCGAGTGATCTACAACCAGGTGGTCTCCCTACCGTACAATAGCGATCTCTCTTCTCCGGTGTGTGTCCCTTCGATTTAACTCTACCGAGCTTCGCCTCGCTCAAGCGCAGTATATTCACCTCCTCTTGTTCAACGGCCCGTGTTACGTCCTCTCCGCTGTTCAACTTGCCGCGTCGCGACGTTTGAGCAATTCTCTCTGTCTCTCTCGCGAATAGCACCTTCCCATGTGCATTAGCGCACACGCGCAGCTGCGCGCGGGCATCCGAGAAATCTCCGGCGATCGGAGTGGCTTATTGAGAAAGCAAATTGTGCTCCGACAAAATTGAATCATCCGAGGGAAATCATTCGTTTTTCCTCTCTTTCACACGTTTTCCTTTCCTTTTTCCAAGTTTCAAATACGGTAAAACTAAAAAAAAAAAAAAAGTAACGTCGAATCCGGAGATGTAATGAGAACAAATTGAGCGCGCGCGGAAATCGACGCAAAATGTATACGATCAATATCAAACACGTATCT